>BMAO01010807.1:0-182682 GCA_019973975.1 Trichonephila clavata
TTAATTTCTCCTGCAAATGATCCAAAATGTAAAAATAACAAATACCGCTTATGGAGTTTATTTTCAAAAGAGTTTTCGTCGAAAACGTGCATAGAGATTTCAAAGTCTTATCAAAACTTACCTGCAATAACTTCTTTTGAAATATATTGTAAGATGAAAAGCACCGCCAGCCATGGAAGTTCCATGATATTCTTAATGATTGCCTTTACAGCTGAGCAATTAATATATCTGAAAGTAAAATAAAATAATTTGAAAACTTAAATATCATGCATTATATTTCAAATGCAGAGATTTATATATAGTTTAATTAACTTGTTAAATAAGAATTTTAAAGCGAAGAACATCGACATACAATGTCATTAATATTTATCTGGAATTTCCTTAAGGAGTTCATAAAGCTTCCAAATATTTTAACATCAGTTAAATAAGTAACATCTCACTTTCCACTTTATTGCTTACGTATTAGTTTTACAGATTATGTTAACTTAAAAATATACAAAAAGTATAAAAAATGCTTAATGAGCTTTATTTTTGAACGACACATAAATACGTCTTACGTATAAGCTCTTTCATGTTATGTTACATTAGAAAAACTGAAATGTACCTTTTTGTTTATGCTTTTATGCATGGTATTTTGACTCTATAAAATGATACGTGACATTCAAATTGTTTGTGTATGTGTGTATAATGCACTCACTAAATAGATATATTTGAGTAGAAAGTGCTATGTATGTTGTGTATTTTACATTGCGTCCTGAGCTTGATTGACCTGACGGGTTTAGATGTTACAGACATTATACTCGATTTGAACAATTTAGGTTTTCGAAGCGACAGTGTAAAGAGAGGAATTTACTACATTTTACTGCTAATGTAAAACACCGTTGTTTGTCAGGTATCAACAAACTAATTTAGAGGAAGAAAATTTCTTAGCAGAAATTTTATTCCCTATGCAATTCAGACTATATCCGGGAGAGTGCATAGTTCAGAAACAGTACAGTAACGTACACCCCCGATCCCGCATTGCGGGGGCCCAGGGTTCCAGGGGCAAAGGCCTGATTGACTCCAAGTATATAATACCTTGGTAAGATCCGGCTTTGGGCCCGAAATCTGACTTTGTAGGGGGCCCTAGTCATCTCCTTTACGTCATTGTCTAGAAGGACAATACATCCATATAAAATTCAAATTTTTTAACATTCTGGTTCCAAGCTATTTGCTTTTAACTTCTTAAGCGGCATCAAGAAGCCCTTACCTAAAGCGTAAGGAAAATTTATAAAGCATTTGGGTGAAAGGAAACTTAAATAAATGGTAAATATTACTCAACTAAGTTGAGTTAAAAGTGACCATTGAAAGACGTTCGAAAAACACCTCAAATGCACTGAAAATATTTCCAAAATTATCACCTCAAGAAGATTAAATTAACTGATAAGAGTTTTTTTTACCTTATTAGTTGTTATTTAAGAAGTATCAAAATTTTTCCCCAATTTTCTAAATGTATAATGTGCAAAAACAAATTTTTTGAATAAAATTATAATTCAAATTTCGTACCACTTTGTAGGGATAGGTAAAACTGTTATTCCTTGCATTGTGTTTAAATTCGTATAAGTTTCAAACACAGGGAGTTTTGAAGTTATTGATTATTTTCGTTTTGGATTATAAATTTTTCTTGTCCTATGTATATTTATTTCTGTATTCCAACGGGATTCTCACCCTTATTCCACATTTGATAAAACATAAAGAAAAGTAGGCACATAATGAATGCCCTTTTCTTGACTACCCAAAAGTTTTTTCAATGTTATTCCTATAAAAAACAATCCACGGAAACTTACACAAATGTAACTTTTTTATATTGTTTCCACTGTGCCAGATTCTGATGATTCCATCTCGCAATAGCAATTTGCAATGATGTTTATAGCTCTTTTAGAAAAATGCGGACGAAAACTATTCACATACATTGTTTTCCATTTTAAATTCTTAGAAAATAGGAAAATTCTTTCGGGCTTTATTATTTGACTTGCTCTTTTGGTTAAAGTAATCATGGTTTTGCTTTTATTAAACATTGTAAATTTTGATTTCATTTTGCTGAGTCATATTTCAAATGTAGTCTAAAAAGTAATGCATGACTTTTGAATGATCAGCATTAAGCCTTGCAGATGAGAGATATGTATTATTGATTATGTGGAAAACACACACACACACACAACACACACAATATTTTTATGCATATCCAGAGAAATATTATTCCATTCTTATGTTATATACAGTTTCAAATATTGTAGTGTAATAATTATTTTAGACGTTATACAAAATAAATCATCAATATATTATTATTGTTCTTTTTTAAATTAGAACTTAAAAATAATAGAAATATACTTGAAAATTTCATTTATATTAGTTAAATAATTCTCCCAAATAATAGAAATAAATTTTTTATGTTTAATGTGAAAAACAAATAAATTAAATTTGCATATTTTCATTTTTTAAATATTTAATAATATTATGAAATAAAATTAAACATTGCAATTAAGCAATTTTAACTATTTTCTATCGTATCATTTTAGAAATTACAATTGTTCAAATCGTAATTCTAACTATCTAACATTTATATATATACTTCTCTAGATTAAAAAATAAATAAAAATATCTTTTCAAAGCTTTCCTTACTTCCAAACTTGAATTTTTAAAGTGTCTAAGAATATTAATTAATTTCTAGCTTTTTAAGTGTAGGTTAAAATAATGAAATAGAAATTAGATGGTTAATAATTCCTTATCTGTCTCATTGAACAAAAATCTAATTTGCACTTATTAATTATTTATGTTGAATTTTGATGTCCACTTCTTACAGTTTTAATTCAGTTTCAAGAGCTTTTGTGTGAAAATTGAAACCATAATTAGCAAGCACTAATTATTGAAGAAATCACAGGATATAAAGCTCTGAAAATGTTTTTAATTACGTACTTAGTGTTTTACTGCTAATATGATATGCTTCAGGTGATTTTTTCCCAAACTAACTTCCGTAAATAAGCTCATGTCATTGAGCAATGCACTTGTGGTTATTTTACCTTACGTTATTATACCTCTGCTAATTATTTCTGTAATTCAAATCTTTGAAAGGAAACTTACTTAATTAAATCTTCACTAAGGTACGGAACTTGAAGGATGCTTTTATGATATTTTTCGAAAAGTGCAGCCAAAAAGCAACTAACATTTTATATTTAATCTTTAATATATTTATACGCTGCAGTTATTTTTACATATTACATTAATTCTTTATTCAAAATGTGTTATAAATTATTATTTTATTCATTGATTGTACATACATATCTAAGGTATGTGAAATATTTTTAAACATTTGGAATAGTGAATTTTAGAAGCAATATTTTTCTTCAGAACCGTAAGTATTATAACTGTTCCTGTATTTTTTATATTATTTCATTTAATTAACTTAGTTTAATTTAGCCTTTAATATTCTAATTTTTTAGCATTGACATTAATATTAATTTAAATAAGTATTAAGTGTCTTCTTTTATTCTTTCCTGGAAAACTACAGTTTTTTTTATTAAAAAGATAATAAAATGAGAACTATTTGCAATTATAATATAGAATGTATTTATTTAAAGTTAATCTGAAATAATAAAATTAAATTGATGTAAAACGCAGCTATGTACTTACTACTTACTAATTATACATGTAACATGTTTGAAGTTCATGAAATTATAATAATTAATACCAAAAGTATTTCAGATTATACAAATATATTAATGATATCTTTTTTACATATTCATACGTTGTTTCACTTTTTTTAATTAATAAACTATAAACAATTTGAGATTTCTTTGAAATAATGCAGTGCTTGTTGTGAAAACTGCATAAAGATTCAAAGTTATAATAATTTTAAACTAAAAATGTTATTAAACCTTCAATGCAAAAAAGGTGCGCTTCGGCATGGAGAAAATTCGCGGTTAAAAAAGAAAACGGAAAATTTTTGCTTTTGATGAACACGCTAATTAGTGACAAGAAAACTAAAATCAATGTTATTGGATTACATTGTCTCATTTCTTTCCAATAAAGTTTCAGATTAAAACAAAATAATTTAATTAATTAAAAATATCTTTTTTTAATTTACTATTATATCGATCCAGATAGTAAAGCATGTTTGAATAATGAACATGTTGAATTCATTACAACACATCAAATAAATTATCCTTCTTTAGTTATCAAACACAAATGCATTGTTTTTGTAAAATATGTTTATAAACTATATATTACAGATTTTTATACATCTAAGGCCAGATTACCAGCATTCTCCACAAAATTAAAATACGAATGGTTGAACTCAATGCAGTTAGTTCTAATATTTAGACAGAATTAAAAACCTGCTTAAAATTTGCTATTTTCCTTTTAAATCTCCCTATGAATATTCTGTATTGATTACCCTTATTATAATTTGTTTTCTTCAGAAAAAAATTAAGTGTGTCTTATATATATAATTTTATAACACACACACATTTATATAATACTATATAACACCCTTATTATAATTTTAGTTTTGTAAATGCATATATTTTTGTGTCATTTCTATCTTCCCTTCCCAATGTTTAAGATTTTGCTTAAAATGGGAAGGAAAAATACATGCATTAAATTTTGCCACAAGATTATTTTTAAAAAATTTTTTTATGTGTTTACTTGGATAAAATATAGATTTATTTTACTGTTTTCTTTTTTAAATTAAGGACTTATTTCGGCTGTGAGGCTAAATGGGTTGAAAATTGTAGTTCTGTTATGGAGAGAAAGAGAGACAAGTGATATTTTGCTTTGTACAAAAATGTTCGAGTAAGTTTAACACAAGCATGGAATTCGAAGGTTCAACACAATATCGTGTATGATATACTTTTAAGTTTTACAATATAGATTACACTTCGGCATTTTTGTTTCCGTTTTGTTTAGATAATATCTACCCCTGCATAAAAAAAGGTTTGTATATATCACTATGTGCGATAAAAATATTGCACACTCCTAATTTAATAGACTTTGCTTTTTCTTAATCTGTTTTTGATTTCTAAGAGATTGATTTCTTCATGTTTTTGATTTCTCTATCACGTATAAATGTATTCAAAATTCTCATATTTTCATTTGATCAGTTATTA
The DNA here is from genome assembly GCA_019973975.1 of Trichonephila clavata. Classification (NCBI taxonomy): domain Eukaryota; kingdom Metazoa; phylum Arthropoda; class Arachnida; order Araneae; family Nephilidae; genus Trichonephila; species Trichonephila clavata. The sequence continues at coordinate 5,145 of BMAO01010807.1, forward strand.
CGAAGGACAATAAGGATTCTTCAGTGTTATAAGTGACCTTTTACTAGAGACCTTTTACCAGTTATTTTTTAAACTGTTAGAATAAACTACAGGAATATTTTGGAAGTTATACTCTACACATTGACCTATTTAGTTTATTAAAAATTGAAACGCATTTTTATTTATTCAAAAGGAAGTTGTTCATCGAAACAATCAAGAATCAACCATCCTGCGATATTAGACATTTAATACGAGACTCACAATAACAGAATTAAAGGAAAGAAGGATCGGTAAATTATGAGTTTTTAAAACTGTATTATTGACATACTTTTACGATCTATCGTAAACCAGTAAATTTTGTAAATTTGATTATGATTTTTTATTGTACTTTTATGTCACACATTTAGAAAAATGTACAATTTACCTCCGTATTTAAATGTTTATAATTCATTGCTTTGCAAAACAAGGCAGCCACGTTTTTTTTATTTTTATGATTTTGATATTTAAAAGAAAATCATCAAAAACGGCTACTCAACTTCACAGATAATATTCTCAGAAAAAAACTTAACATTCCGAAAATACTGAATGACCAGAGAACAATGTGGAGAGTGATTCTAAAGGATTCACTTCGATTATGGTTATTAAAAACGGGTTCTTCCAAAGGTTGCACTTTGTCTATGAATCTTAAACTAGGAAATAGGATTTGTTGGGGAAAAAGTTTTAAAAACTTTAAAGGAAGTGATAATGTTAACTGGCACTTCATTTGGACGACGGGACGTAGAGAAATCCCATGCCATTTAAAGACATAATACTGGGTGCAAGACCAATATCGAGATGCTTAAGACAACAAACAACCTTTACCAAACATGTATTTGAATTGTAATCCAACCATCGCTATGATTCAAGCAGAAGCATCATTCATCCATAAACATGATTATGAACGTTTGATATCCCAGGTCCACCACATTGTTCTGTGTACATAAAAAAATCACTGATTTTTAAACAAAAAACCATTGCAACAAAAAAAACATAATGCGGGCATTTCACTAATGACGACACATGATACATGCTGTCATTGATTGCTATAAAACTTATTGCCTTTTTTGTGATATGGTTTATGATGTGGCTTGCTGATGCATCACTACCGTGTGCATGATACACATATTCATTACTTACAGTGATGTGAAGACATTGGTGTGACCAGTTTCGATGGTTAGTTCCTTCCTGGGTTATCAATATTTTTCGATTTTGTCCGACACTATCACCGATTCATCGAAAAATATTTAGAATTTTAATTCTCTATAGGCAACACACACACACACAATTCTTTATCGGTCAAATTCAGAAACATATTTGAGTGACCTCATGTTCTTCTTTGAAATATACCGAAATATCTCACTCAAAACTCAAAAAAAGAAACAATTCCAGAACGTCAAAACGACATTCTGTTCTCCTTTATATAGAACATGTTGGTGACATTATAAGTTCCCATGATGTACATATATACGCTTAAATACTAATAATTTGAATTTTTATTCGTAGAGTAAATTCATGTTGAAAATTTCACATGGTCTGGATGCTTCTTTCATTGTGTAGCATTTTAGATAGCTAGCAATTCACTTCTAATAATATTTTAATGAATTGTTATCTAAAAGAAATATGATTCTCTTATATTTTTTGTACTAACATCTATATAAATAAAAATGTAATGCGAGTTTGTTCAAAGCCTCTAATCTCCAAAACTACTGGACCAATTCCTCTAAAATTTTAACATATAGTTGCACGGGTAATCCAGACGTGTTCTTATGCACTTATTATTTCGAAACTCACTCTAAATTTTTTAAAATTTAAATTTTAAGTGATTTTTCGGTGTTATGACGTCATATAATTTCACGTCTTTCTCTGAACGCGAAATTCATACTTTACACACAGTGTTTACGGGATTATTACATATTTTTACTATAGGTATGTTTATTTATTGCTATATTTATTAATTTTTTGTTCTTTGATACGTAATTAGGCTTATTTTCGAAAAAAATTAATTTTTTTAAAAATTATTCTTTTAACAACTTAAATATAGTTTTGTAGTTTGGCAACAATCGGATAGCATTATCGCAGGATGTTTACGATTTTGTTTATGTTTTACATCGTGTTTTTTTCTGTAATTTATTAAGCTAAATTTATTTCTCTTTACTAAGCGAAGATTAAAATTATATGAATTCTGTACGCTAATTATTTATTTACCAAATTGTTGTTAAAATTTCTTATAGTTTTCACGATAACATGGCTGGCCTACTGATCTGAACAAACGAGTTGTGCTCGAATTGAAATTAATAGATAATTTTTATTTTTTGGTACTTACGTTTTTTTTTTTAGTCGATCATTTACCTAAAATCATAAGACATCGCCAAATGCTGTAATATGCATTCAATAAGGGAAAACCATTCTATGACTGTTTTTACATAATAATAATATTTTTTTGCACAGCTGTGACTTTTTCCACTTATTAATTGTTGAAATTTCTAAGGGTTGGTGCAATAACGTTAGACTCGCAAAGCATCTATTTTGTGTGATTTCAAAATTCTATTTGATGTCACTGTGGAATACAATTTGGAAAATTAAAGTTTTCTTATGTATATTTTGTTTGTTTTGGTATTTATGTATTATCGCAACTATATTGGCAACACTATATGAAAGGAAGCACATGGTTGCCAATTAACCGTGTACGACACATACAAAATCGGGGTTAACATAGTTGCAATAGTACCTAAGTACTTTTGTTTGGAACTGTTTTTGGTGATTTCATCAAAATATTGAACTTTAATTTGTTTCTGATAGCTTTTTAACATTTAAGTTTGTTATAGCTACTTGTACCCAGTCACACATTCCTGTGGCTCAGTCTGGTTAAAAAGAAAGAAAAGAGAAAGCAATCATTTCTAATATTTTTAACCCCCTGCACTTCAAGTATGACTTCTTTTTTATAAAAAAAATATGTGAATATACATAAACAAAACTTTTCTATAAACAGATTTCATTTGTAATTTGTTAACAGAATACTCCAAGCTATTATGGCTTTTTTGTCCTTATGTTATGAATCTAAAATTATTTACACTGTGAGGAGGTGCCAAGTTTGAAAATAAATTTAAAATGACTCTTCTTGATGTTAAAAATTAATTTTACAATGCTTATGGGTAGACATTTTGTGTTGCTTCATTGCCTGTGCAGATATAGAAATTGTCTGGTGTGCCTACTCTAGAACAGCAATTGCCAACCTTCAGCACTTCATGAACAACGTAATGTATAATTTTATAAATATGGCAGACCAATAAAGCTATATTTACGTCTTTATTTATGTTTCCATACACCTGAAAATAAACTTCATGAAAAGCAATAACAAACCGACAATCAACAGACTGAAGTGTTTTGCCACCAATTTACTATGGTTTCTAAAGCTGACTTTCAAATTTCAATGGAAAACCTGAAAACATTGCTTGACTCAGGAAATTCATTAAAAGTGGTAACTAAAGGTTTTTATTAAAGTATAATATATTATCCCATAATATGTTTTTTGTTGCTCATCTTCTTTTAAACTGAATCTTCACAAAAGTGTAAATAATGTCCGAATTTTTCAGTGGACTATCCAAAATTTTTCACCAGTACCAATCACCAATTGGTGACTGCTGCTCTGAAACACACGAAAACACTTATAATAAAACATCACCGTAACAAAATTGGTGCCACGCGTATCCCACCTTAATATCTAAACAACAAATATTATAACTTTTTTTATGAAAAAACAGATTTGGATGGAAAATGGTGTGATTTGCATGGCGGCAATTTGTCTGTGCAGTGATGCTAATATTTAAGTAACCAGACAACAAATAATTCTCCATGTGTGAAGTAGTCTGTGCCTAGATATAAGCCACTCTGTTTTAAAGATAGTCCCTTAAATTTGTTGATAACAAATGTTAATGCTAATCAAATATTGAATTGCAAAAATCTTCCTTCATTATCAATGGTTTGTCGTAGATTTCTGCTGCAAAATCCATGTTTATATTTGAATTTTTCTTGCATATTTGACTGAAAATATCTTCTGCCTCTCATTGTGTTGGAATTGAGCTGTGTCAATTGATGTACAATAGGAGTTAAACATTTAATTAGCATTTTTTTAAAAAAAATTTCCCTTTCTTTTTGTTCCTGATTGTTCCTTTTTTCTAATGTTTTGAAATTTTATAGGTTTTGTTTTAACTTTTTTCTCTTTTTAAGTGCAAACAGTTAGCTTCACTACATATAAAAGTAATACTTTGCAGGAAATCGAACTTAAGTTGTCATACTCACAAGGTAAAAGTAGTGCAACGAGTGTAATTGCACATCAAACTGAGGAAGGACGGCATCAGCAAACGAGAAAAGCAGATAAAGAATGGCACAATTACATGCTAAGGCCGCAGCAGAGCAACAGGAAGCCAGACTTGTGGATGCACATTTGCGAGCACAGCATTCAATTTTTGCAACATCAGATCTGCTCTGTTTTCAACAAAAGGAACACAGTAGGTTGCGAATGGCTGAAATATGTCAACCAGAAACAGCACATCACAGCCTAAAACATGATTTCGTGGTGAGCAATCACACAATAACAGTCACCTTGCATTCCGGTACAACCCAATGGAAGATTACAGGTTGAACCAGTATGTTCTCATTAGCACAATAACTGAAGTGTATCCTCATTGCAATGCTCTGAAATTTAAGGAAGAAACAAAAGTAATGTTTTGTACTACTGAAAAAATTAAACTGCCTTTGGGTAACCACTACAGCCATTAAAACTTTGCTTACCAGGTATACTGCGGAATCAAAATATTTCCTGTATAACATCAGGGAATACAATTAATGTTTCCAAATGATATTCTTTGGAGAAATGTGCATTTGTGATTACACCTCTGATTTAAAATATCCAAAAGCATTTTAAATCTAACCCATAGCCCCGAGGAATCCAGAGTAGAGCCATTTAAAATTTATCTTCAAGCATGACGTCTCCACAATGTAAATAAATTTAGGTTCATAACACAGAGACAAAAATAAGTCATAATAACTTCAAGTGTTTGGTTAACAAGTTGCAAATGATCAGTTAGGTAAAGAGAATTTGGTATATATATTTATACATTTTTTTAATAAAAATATAAATTTAGGTTCATAACATGCAGAAAAAATAACTCATAATAACTTCAAGTGTTTGGTTAACAAGTTGCAAATGATCAGTTAGGTAAAGAGAATTTGTGTATATATATGTATACATTTTTTTAATAAAAAATTATACCTCTAATGCAAATGTTTAAACATACTGAAAACATGTGCTTCCTCTTAAACAGACTGAGGCACAGCAACGCGTGGCAGGGCACAGCTAGTATATAAATAATAAGTTTAATTTATATCATGTTCCCTTTCAAAAATGCATTACATGCTTCGTATTAGATAAGTCAAAAAATAACAACAGGGCTTACTATTTTAAGACAATAGACAACACATAATGAGGCAAATGATTAGATAAATCAAAATACTTATTCTTGAAAGCAGGTAACAAAATAAAAAGAAGTTATAATACACTGCAGTGGAATTAAAAAAAATTATGTACTTCATATTAGTATTAGCTTCAAATTCTTCAAATAAACACCTTTTGTAGCATCAACATCAGTTAAAAAGACACGAGATAAAAAATAAATTTACGAAAAATGTGTTTTGACAGTAGCAAACTGTTATGTACAATTAGTTAACAAGCAGAATTATTTTAATGAGCCAATTTTTCAATCACTTTTAGTGTTAAAAGATTTGTTATTTTTCAGTTATCTTTCCCTAATCGCATTTTTCAAAGGCCTTTTTTCATTCAAAACGTGAATAGAAACTTTAATTTTACATATAACCTGCATTGTATAGTTATGTTTTGTTTGCATTATCAAACACATCCCTTTGCTTAAAGTATTTTAATATATATATATATATATATATATATATATATATATATATGTGTGTGTGTGTGTGTGTGTGTGTGTGTGTGTGTGTGTGTGTGTAATGACTTCTTCTAACTCTCTTTAAATTTACCCCGTTAAATTATTTCCTAATATTTTGGCACAAGACCGTTATAATCTTAATCTTTATCCAATTGATCGGGCACATTTGCATCCAATCACGACTCCTGTTACAAAAGAGTCGTGCGTCCTTCACCGCCAGTATAAAAAGCTCAAAGCCATAGGTTGCTCTCTCTCTCTTTGTGGTTTGTCTGCTTCGTCGACTATGTGTTCGGGTCGCTGCTAAGTGTTGCTTCTGCTATGTGTGTGTGAAACTTCGTAAATTGTTTTAATGTAATTGTCCTTGTTTATTGGTGATGTTAATAAACGAAAGATGAAACCTACAGTGGAGCAGTATTCTTTCAAGACACAGCTATCCCTCGACCAAGTCTACCTGTAAATATCAACACCATCCATGATACAAATTCTTCATCCTTTACTAAATCCGTCATCATCGTTATATATATATATATATATATATTTAAAACGTTCTCATTCTTAAAACTTTTGAAATTTAAGGATAAAAAAAGGCTTTGTTAAGGTTAAATTTCGCCCTAATTTTTATTATACATTAAAATAATTATATACTGGCTCTTCATGTTCAAATTTAAACAGGAAATTAAGAGAAACATTATTAAAAATTTTAAATTGCAAGGTTTGGTATGATTACAGTAGAATAAATGGAGAAACATTTTGATAACAAAAATGATATTGAACATTTTTTCCATTTTTGTGGACAGTATATACAGATTTTTAAGTATGTCCGAGCTACACTGAACAAAATTATCAGTATGAGTAAAATGATTTTCTAAGAAAATCGACAGCGTCCATGTCGTATGGTTATGCGACTTGTAAAAGATCCTTGAGTGCCTGTTTGGCTTGGGTGCTCTCGACAAACTTAAATTCCTAGAACACGTTCCCATAGTTAGAGCTCAGAAGAATCCCTCTGGGGAAGAAACTGGGCGTCAAAATAACTTGCGGCAATTGGTATCACCTGAAAAGTGATACCAGCTCCTGGGAGATGTAATACTAATTCACAACCCTTTAACTAGAAGAAAAATAAAAGAAAACGTTTCTACGAGTAAAAATTCTTAGTATTTCGCGGACCCTGAAATACCTTTATTCATTTTTTTATAAAATAACAGGTAGCTGCTTTGCTTCACTCATCAAATGTATTATTATGGTGTTTTAACTATTCTGAGAAGTAATCAAAATTAGAAAACTTAGATTTTTGGCCATGTGTTTAGTATAATAAAGTGGTATGAAAGATAAAATTAAATTTATTACTCCATGTAGCACAATATCTTTTTCTTTTAAATATAAGATAACGATAATGGATTAATTTGGAATTAGTTTCTATCAATAGGCAGTATTTTATTAAGGGAGTATAGCACATTCGTCAATATTTGTGATATGCATCACAGCACTGATTACTTTTCCAAAATAAAAGTTGAAAAAAAATCTTTTTAAAAAAGCAATTATAAAAACAGGCCACAATTGATAACTGAGTTGAAATGAAGAGTTAAAAGAAATGAAAAAATATCAATCTCGATAGGAATCACTGATAAAAAAACAAAAATAAATTCGAATATTTTTTTTAAGCTGTTGAAATATAATTATATTTGGAAAAAGCTTAAAATTCTGTAGAAAGTTCAGTCTAAAGTTTAAAATGATTTATTTCGAGTCTTATTGCAGTTTTTTTCCATCTAAAATATATCATTTAAAAAATTATATTTCTTGTAAGCATGCAATTTTTCCATACTTCTGTTTTTTGTCTACATTCTTCGTAAATAGCAATTATACGATTGTTTAATTTCCCTACTATATATATATATATATATATATATACATATATTACTCTTATCTTGGATATGACATTGATATTTTTCCACAAGAGAAACTCCAAAAGATTGAAAAATATAATCCTTTGAAGCATTACATAGAACTGTATCTCTTTTCCAACTTTGGTTCGCTTATATACTTACAGTCTATAATCTTAAATACTTTCTAATTCTGTAATATTTAACCCTTTTTGTTAAAGACGAATGCATTTATCTTGATTTACATAATTTTGATACATCAAACAACTCGCCTATCCTGTTGAAAAAATGTCACGTTTTACCTCTGAAAGTCTAATTGACACAGTTCCTTAAAATATTTACTACATTTTAAGAAATATAGCCTATATAATTAACTTTATATATATTATTAGCAAATATTATTGTAACAAACTCATTCATAAGTTTTAGTTAATTTTTTATAAGTAATAAATATATTATTATATTAATAATATTTTTTGTAATAAACAAGTACTACAAAAAAATATTTACATATTCTTGACTGAGAATACCTGATATATAATGCTTAAGGTAATATTTCTTACATTTGCCTTGTTTAAGTGCTCTAATTTGAGAAATTTCACCTTTCTTGGCTAGTGGCACCTGTTTCACTGTTATTATATTCTTTTTCCGCTAGGCATCTTTACAATTTTCAGTAATATCTTTTTTTAAGTTTTTATAGTAAAATATACCTTTTGAAAGGCTTATGTATGCATTGTGGGATGGAATGATATACATAATGACTCAAAAACAATAATTGCAGTTTGAAAAAATCATGTTATTAAATAAAGCACACCGGCACGTCTTTTAATTCCTCTATTATATGCATTAAGTGGCTGCAAGATTAAGTGTGTCATACTTATATAATATTTTTAGTTTGATTATGGAACTATCTTATGTGTAGTTTATTTTCTATTCGTATGTAAAACTCTTTTGTTATGATGCAAAATAGTTAGCGTAACCATAATTTTATTTTTAGACATATAATTACACATGATATAAATCCCATGTAGCAGACCAGCTGAAGAACAGAAGCAGCAGAAACCGACAAAATAGCAATATTGTTGTGTTATTTTAGTACACTAACATGATTTGGTGAAAATTTATTCAAATAAAGTCTCTGAAAAATTCTAAATTAGTTTTACTTGCATTTTTATGTACATTAATAACAAGGGTGGGTTTGACCCAAGCGGGGTAGCGACTGTTTTATTTTGTTTGCTATTTAAAAATTACCTGCGACTTCGAGAGCTTAACGTATTAAAAGAAACCTTATTTGTAAAAAATGCTTAGATCTTCAGAAAGTAGAATTAAAATCAGTGGACGATATTCAAAGAAGAATTTAAAAAATGAAGTTGATTCCACCGATACAGTATGGAAAGTTTGAAAAAATTATTCGTTTTAAAACTTAGAACGATGTTTTTTCAAAAACCATGTAATGTGATTTGAAATTATTTAAAAACAATAACACTGCATTTCTTATTATTTTCGTTCTCCAAAATTAGAAATAAAGTTTCTAATTCATTCATTTTGCTCATTCTAATATATACTGGCATCATGAAAAACAATGAATTTTACTCAAATTTTCAAATTTTTACCAAAATCTATCATTATTGAGGATAATTGAAAACAATATTTTTTCATATATCTTTATCGTTGTTACATAAAACATTATGAAACGCATTCCTATCAATGGGCAAAAAGCTATACGCGTATCAAAAATGTTTCAAAATATATTAATTTAAGCTTTATTATTTTAGAAATCGCTATTTCAATTCTTACATGAATGTATTCAAATATTAGGTAAAATAAATTTTCTATAGAACTTTCTTTAGTTAGCAGGGAAAATTGTAGTTGCGAAAATGAATTCGCTTTACAATTATAAAATTTATAGTCATCATCCGGAAAACCACATTGAAATTTGGCTTAATTTTAATTTACTGACTCAGAATTCTTTGAAAGTCCGGAGGCTGAAGTACCAGTTCAAATTTTAACTTGTCACTTAAATTCAATCCAAATTACGTGGTTTTTGGAAATATCTCATTGCTTGACTCTAGTGTGAGATTATTTTTAATTAATTAATAAATTACATAAGAAAATTGTGTTTTCTTAATCAAGGCTAAAATATTTAAGAAAATAAATATGTACTTTAATATTGTTAAGAAGCTTAAGTTATTAATTTAATAAGATATACACATTTCTATATAAATTTTGGCAAAAGTTGTGAAAATCAGCTACATATAGGGAAATTAATTACTTTTAAATAATTATAACAAGTATGTAAATTGTTTTCATGTTTTGAAAAAAATAAATACGTAAAATAAAACAAATGAACTCTGAAACATGTACAACAATACAAACATAAAATCACTCAAGCTGAAAGGAAAGTATGTACATAAAAACTGCTTCAACTGTTTCATAATATTTAATCCTATTGAATTATTTGAGAAATTATGTTTATTTGGCTTTTAAATTCAATATTTGCATTTAACATTTTGTGTTTTCCATTGAATAATTTGCCAAATCATTTTTCTTCTATGGAAACATTTTACGGTAGATGTATACATGTAATCGAGTCAAAAATTAAAATAACTATTCCAAATGTTTACAAACATACTTTTTCTTAAATTCGCGCTTCTTTGCTATGCACAAAATTTAACTTTTTAATAATGAATTGAAAATACATTAATGTTTTTTTTTAAGAAACCGCATAAAATATTAATTTTCACTGTTAATTTTCAAGTGCTATACTTTGAAACCTTCCATTTATCTATCAGAAATTCCCTCTTGAAAAATCTGCTAATTAAAATAAAATGAAATAATATTACATATTCAAAAATAAAACAACATAATTGTTTTTCACTTTGTTCGTTTAGTAATGATGATATGTTTATGATACCTATTTACAAAGAATTTTCTAACTTAACTGGCATCTTAATGTTAAATTAATGACTCGGTATTTGCTCTATTTTCTGTACAAAATCAATCCTTCACTCTATCTTTACATATATATTTCACTGTCTGGACGCCATAGTAATTTTCCATTTTGGTCAATTGACTTTATATATATATTTCACTGTCTGGACGCCATAGTAATTTTCCATTTTGGTCAATTGACTTTATATATATATTTCACTTCTGGACGCCATAGTAATTTTCCATTTTGGTCAATTGACTTTATATATATATTTCACTTCTGGACGCCATAGTAATTTTCCATTTTGGTCAATTGACTTTATATATATATACTTTTATTTTGGCTTGTTATCATATCCATTCTTTGTTTTGGGGAATATTCACTATGTTTATATTTATTTTGTTATTTTATATATGTTTATATAATAATTTTATATATATGTTTTATATATATGTTATTATATATATGTTTACATGTAGTGACAAAAAAGTACGAGAAGCAAATACAAAATTTATTTACTTAATTTAAACAAGTGAAGAGAAAATGCTCATTTAGGTGACTTTTCACTACACATTCATATCAATAAGAAGAAATTCTTCATTCATTCCACTAAAGTGAAAAAAAGTGAATTATCCTTTTTAAAATTCAAATATAAGTGGAAATAGTGCAAAACACAGTAGAAAAAATATAATGTTTAAGTGAAGGGAAATATTAGTTACTTTCAGAAATTGCGTAAGTATTTTAGGGAAAGGTTTCAATGACTCAGTAAGGCATGTGAAGTTATTGCAAGTAATTTTAATAAAAATTTCCAATTAACTCTCAAAATATAGAGTTTTAATCCTTCTAATGTTAAATGAAATTTGACTCGTGTTTCGAAAGGGGGTATTTGTAATTATGAATTAGATAAAACAATATAAAATATTAACATTTTTAATAAGTATTAAGCTATTAGATGTATATATGTGCGTGTCATGAAAATATTAAAATATTTAAGTTCATTTTTTATAACGAATGTGAATTGAAATTGAAACATTATCAAATTTTTCATTGCAAATTACGATGGCAATTTTAATTTCATCGAGAAAAAAATAGAAAAATTACATTCAGTAGAAAATACTAAATTTTCACTAAACTTCTTGTGAAACCCCAAATCTATATTTTCTGCAAAAATACAAAGAAATATTTCTCTAGACTTTATTGAGTGATCCTTTTGTATTTGATATTTTAGTTAAAGAATAGGTCCTTGAACTATAAATATAGCGGAATGAAGATATTTAAAAATATTTTTATCATTGATATGATATTACAATGTTTAACGTTCATCTTCAGATTTTTCAAAATTCTGCTTAAAATAATTACACCATATTATTATCATCTTTTTGATAAAAAAGAAATTGTCCTAAGGTTACATATGTAACAATCGCTTTATTTCATAGTAATTACAACACTATGATCTAAAATAAGTAACTTTTTCCTACTTTGCCCTAAAAGTGTCTTTTCTTTGAAAAGTTAATTATAACATACATTTTTTCCTGCCCTCTAGTGAGAAATATAACAAAATGAGCTGTGTATCTTTTTTAATCTCTCGAACAAGCATACGATTTTAACTTGTAGTTCAAATTGTGCTCATTAGAGCCAAAAGGAGTTTCTGCCACTTCACATTAGTTTCCAAAGAAAATTATTAAATAAATAAAATATCATGTCATTTTTTCAGATGAGATTCTGTGTAGTCTATGCATTAATTAACTTAATCAGCGTCAGTTTCTTAATAAAGTTTCAGACAAAAGTTTTGAAAATAAAATGCACCCTTTTCCGCATAAAAATCAAAAAAGAGAAACTCAAGAATGCGCTGTACTTACTTAATGAAATTATAAGAACGTGTAATTAGAAGAACATTCTTTTCTTCCACTTTTAATAGTTTCGGAAGAACAACAATACTGCGAGAACGAAAAAAAAAGTTACTTCACTTATTACTTTAAAAAAAATCATAATAACGAAATGGAATTCAAGATGAATTTTGCAGCATGCTCCTTATTGTTTGCGTAAAAATTTATTCTTTTCTTCCCACTTTTTTTTTCTTTTTGGAAATGATACATTTCCCTCAAATGCACAAGAATAAATATCATCCGCAAAACAAACAGAATGCTCGTATTTTTAATACAGGAGCTAATTATTTTGAAGCGATGATTTTACTTTCTTGGTTGTTTTTTCGATATTAAATAATTTAGATGCGAGTTGAATGCGTAATTCCCGACGGAAAATGGAATGGATGAAAAAGTGAAACATTTCCTTATTTTGCTTTTATGTTACTTTGCATTCGATGCAATTAGAAAAGAAAAATATTTGTACTTATCATAACCTTTATATGCAAACATTACAATTTAAACAAAACAAATCTAATTTTGAAATTCAGCACTAATTTTAGTGTTTAAATATAGCAGGAAAATTTAATAAATACGGTAGCAGCATTTTATTAAAAATCACATAAGGTTTTTATGAGTGTATTTAATATACTTTTCCTTCTTTTAATGGTAAATATATTTATTAAACTACTTTGTACTAATTTAGTTTTATCATTATTTATAAGTACATTTATTTAGAAACCTAAATGTGATTAGGTTATGCTTAGAGTATATTAATTATCAGGGAATATTAAATTATATTGGAAATAAGGTAAGCAGTAGTTTTACAGCTAGATAACATATAAAATTTTATGGAACAAGAAAATATTTCTTTGGTTATTCTCAAAAATTTATTTATAAAAAATTTAAAGATCAAACACTAGAAGTTTCTTCAAATTACACCATATATAAAACCAAATTACAGTTTTATGTAATCAAATACTTTAAGAAAATATATAAGGATTTCTATCACTAAATTGTTTACAATGCCTAGTTTCATACTTAAAAATTAAAGTTTCTTGATAATAGAATGAAAAAAATTAAATATTTGACAGTAATGTAACGAAATTAAAACAATAAATTTTTAAAATACTTATAAATAGAATTTAGCTCTTCTCTTTAATCCTTAGAGAGAGCATACATATAAATATGCTGCACTATCTTTTAGGAAGATTCCAATTGGTGGGATATTTACAAAGACATCTCTTAAATATATAGGAATAATTGACATTTGAATACACGTTAAGTATAATCATTGTTAGCTACACCTATGAGAAGAATGCAAAGAAAATAACAAAAATGCATTTTTAAGTATTGACGGATTACACTGAAATACTAATGGATTTCACAATTTCAAAACAATTTATATAAGATTTAGTACTTTATACAACAATCTGCACTTACTTTTGATAGCACCTACAACAACAAAAAATTCGACAAGTTTATTATTGCTTTGATTATATTTAATCATGTATTATAAGCATCTGCAGGTGCAATGACACTTACTTATTATACAAAACACATGGTTTGTCCTTTGTTTATATTTCTTAGTTTCAGTTTTGCGCAATTAAAAATATCTTGAATGAATTTACCATTTTATGAAATAAAAGTTTAAAGCGACAAGTACCCAGACAATCATCAAACTATTGAAATTTTTACTGGCTTATTTGTTACCGCAAATCTTTATAAACATGCCTGCAAAATTTCAAAGTTTTACCTGAATTGTTTATCAATTTATTGAGCAATATTCGATGTCGACAGCAAAATAAACAAAACTGATACGCTGAAATTTCAGATCATCTGCCAGAAAAGTGCCTGATAAAAAACGAATTTATTATTTTTATATCACGCGCAAATGAGACTAACATATGTAGAATTATATATTGCAGTAGCAAATATTTTTAAGAAAGAATTGTGCAATTCATGCAAAAAGTCTAGTTTGTGAATTGTTTATTGAAGAGCAAACCGATTTGGTAAAGAAATAAAAGTTGTGTGTGCTTTTTAAGATATTATTATGAATGAAACTAAAGCTTCAAAGAGCGGATTCTCCCAAAACACAAATACCAAATCTCCTTTTGAAACTCAGATAAATAAAAATCTAATTCGCAAGAATAGAAAAACTCTCCCATTTTTATATGTTTGTATAAAATGTTTCCATGATTATAAATATATAATATGTTTGAATGTTTTTGTATATGAATGTTTGAATGTTTTTTATATATGTATACCAAATGTATGAGACTCAACACAATTATTATTAAAATATTTTAAGATATATACTTAAACAAGTGCACCGATGCTGCTCTTCGATTTTGATATATTTTAATTATAAAGTTTTATTTAATTTTGCTTTCATTCGTGTACAATATTTAACACGCAAAGGCTTTTAAAATCATAGAAATGAAAAATAAATTCGCAAATATCTTTTATACATGTTCAATACTTAAGTTGTAAAACTGAGCATGGAGTTAGCTCTGATGTGTGGGTATTTATATTTTTTATACTTATTGAGGTAAAGTCTTAAGAAATCATGAAATTTCATTCGTTTTCTTCTATATAATCTCTATGCCAGTATACTGCTTAATTGTTCAACATATTTGTAATTTCTTATGGCAAACAGTTTTAAATAAGCTAATTAACATTTCATAAAAGTTTCAGAACATTCGACGAATATTATATCTTTATATTCATTTAATGAAAACTTCAAGTTCATATTTCTCCATGTTGAGTTTTTGTACATATAATATTATTCAAAACCTGTTGTAAATTATGGACCAAGGGTCTGAGTGGGTGGAGCGTAGTTGACACCCCACTCTGACCCCACGTGGTCTCTCTCGATAGAAACCATATGTAACGGATTCTGTCTCAGTTGGAATCTTGAACTTGGCTTCTGCATAACTAGACATGCTGTTGTTTACTCCTACATTTTAAATCGGACTCGTAATTCTTGACTTCGGCGTACTAGATTGCCGTTGTTTACTAGGATTTTTATCTTGAATATTAGAATTATCTTTAGTTTCAGTCTAATTAATGTAATGGTTTAATTTGTTAAAGATCGTCAATTTATTGTTGACAGTTATTGTTACCAATAAAGCCAGCAAAAGAAATTCCAGGACTCCAGAATATTATTATTATTATTATTTAACACCACACACACGCGACCGGTATTCATCATTAAACCCTGAAGTTTTTTTGATAATTGAAGTATTGGTTTGAAATTTTTGAAACGCGTTTTGAGATGAATGTTTTTTGTAAACCTCTTTATGGAATTAGCTCTAATATATTTAGAACCTTTCTGAAAAATTTCAAAATCAAAATTTATGTTTTTTTGCGAATTTTTGGATATTTAAATATAAAAAATTAAAGAGATGCAGTTTTATGTAATATATTATAAGGTACTTGGGAAAAAATTGTAAAAGATAAAGAAAATTATTTAAAAAAAGTCTTAAATTTTTTTAAAATGTTTAAAATATCTCAAAAAATATTAATTTTATAAACATTTTGCAACAAATAAAAGAGTTTTCTATGGAATTATTATTAAATATTAACGCACACACACATATAGAAAATACAATTAAAACCAAATATTAAAAATGAAAAAAAGGGAATATGGTACCGTGTCGCCTTAAAAAATAGTTTTTGATTAGATTTAATTGTCAAAGCTGTAGAAATCTAACATTTTTATTGCTTAGAAAGATAAATAGACGTTGAGATCAAAGCGTCTCGGAGAATGTTACGTATTATCAATTTCTAAAGTATTCTTTATTTTTTTAGTAATTTAATCATTTTGACGTGGCACATTGCTCGAGAATAAGATTTTATTGCTTTTTCAAATAATTCGTGATGTTTCGGTTTGTCATAAGATCACACGATTAATATTACGCAAGTCATATTTATTGAAATTCACCGGTGTAAAGTAATGTGTACGATATTTTCTTTTAAAAATAAAAGTCGTTTTAATAGACTAAAATTATCTTCATTTATTTAAAGAATAGTTTGAAAATCAAAAAATTCTGCCACCTTTTTGTGTAAATGTAAAAATATCGATATTCTAAATGCCATACTCTAATTCTGAAGACAATTATCCAAACGATAATTCATGTATGTGCCAAAGTATATCAAAGTTTTCAAAATTAGTAAATTATTTTTTTAAAAAAAATTATTATTTATGTAATTTTTTTGAAATGTTAATGTTCCTGAAGCCAAACATATTTCGTACGCATATTACATTTGCTTCTTTACCATATTTCATATAATTTGACATTTATTTGTTTTCCGAAGAGAGATAATTTTTACTATGTACCTTTTTATTTTTGAGAATGTACAAAATTGAATAGGTTGAAATACTTGCTATTCCATGCATATAGTACATAAATAAAATACTTAGCATAAGCATGCGTCCAATATTCTATAGTACAGCTTAGGTATTTAATATCATCAAATTAGATATTTCAAATAATTTAATTTTATAACCGATACTCAAGAATAACTCCGGCGTCTAGCTCAAATAATTTTAATTGGAGGTACATTCTAATTGAGCACAGTTACAAATACATAAAAACAGGAAGTACTATACAAATACTAGGGTTTGCGCGGGCGGACATTGGCACATCCTTTCTTCCCCGAGACGGTAGGCTGACTGGTTAAGTGTCCACAGGGCCAAGAGAGGGCTCTGTATTACCATTCGTTACACTCCCCCTCTGGTTCCTAGGTATCGTCCTCGATGAGGAACCAGCAGAGTTGTCTTTCCTGGGTCTTCCCCTTTTTCTGAGAGGCATCACTGGACTGGCTTCCTTGTCTATGCATGGACGAAGAGCAGATGAATGATAAGGTCCGAGAACCTCATGTGGGTTGTTTGGATTTGCCACTTCATAAGTCGTCGGAGAGCGTTGAGTCACAATAACATAAGGCCCGCCTTTTTTAGGCATGGATTTAGCTGTTTTCTTCTGGGCATCATTGCTAAGGGGGTGAAGGGTTACCCAGACATTATCACCTGGATGATACAAGGGACCAGGGCGATGTCTTTATCATAGAAGGCCTTTCGCTGATCCCGTTTCTCTTCAATTCTTTCACGGATTTCAGAAGAAATTCTTGCCAATCTTTTCAAGTATGGGGTAATCTCTGGGATGGTTTGAGCGTTCAGCTTCTGGTAGTCCATGCAGATATGCATGCTGCCATTTTGTTTTGGAATCAAAACAACGGGAGAGGCGTGTAGAGATTCACATTCTACTACGATGCCTTGTGGCAGCAGATAATTTAGCTCTTTCTTCAACAGCTCCTTCCTGGCTGGAGTCATCCGGTAGGGAGGCACTGAAATTGGTGGGTTGTTTTCAGTGTTGATGCTATGTTCAATAAATGGAGTAACTTCACCCCCTACTTCGAAGATAGAGTGATGGTTTTTAAGCAAGCTATCTAGTTCCACACTCTGAGAACCAGGGAGTTCTTGTCCTTCATCTTCCCGTAATTGGCAGTTATTTATCACCACAGGAAGTACATTAACAGATGTACTCTGATAAGGCGGTATGAAATTTTAAGATTTTCGGGAATCGTCCCAAAAAGTCCAACAGTTATTTCTGAAATTC
Source organism: Trichonephila clavata (assembly GCA_019973975.1). Lineage (NCBI taxonomy): Eukaryota > Metazoa > Arthropoda > Arachnida > Araneae > Nephilidae > Trichonephila > Trichonephila clavata. The sequence continues at coordinate 23,415 of BMAO01010807.1, forward strand.
AGTACTATTCCAGCATTTTCGAGAAAGTCAACTCCAAGTATAGTGGAGTTGTTTTTGGCATCAGGCAAAATAATAAAGGGGGTTTTAAACTTTCTGCCTTCCAGAAGGACGGTTTGAAATGTACATAGGACTTCTTTCTGTGTAACGATTCCATCAGCAAAGGATAGGGATATTGCTGTCTTCTCAAAAGCAGCTCCTTGGTGCCGAAGGATATTGTAAAGAGTTTCTCCTGAAATCGAATGGCTTGCACCACTGTCCGCAAATCCAGTTCCGGAAACTCCATTTATGCTGATCCTGAGTACAGCATTTCTGTTGGAAGGAGAGAGACTGTTAACTTGAAAAGAATTCCAAAGTGAGCTGGATCTCCCTTTGAAGGATTGCAGTTAGGACATTTTGACTTGATGTAACCGGGCTTTCCACATCCATAGCAGGACAGAGGAGTTCGGCTTTCCAATTGCGAATGCCCCCCAAACGGTTTAATTGGTGCTTCCTTTGCCTTATTCTTCTTACATCTGCCAAAACTTTATGGTTCGACGTCTTACCTCGAGCAATTTCATAATCATCTATTTTTTGTATCAGCTTAGATGAGCTTTTAATATCTCCCCAGATATCCACGAAGTGTTCTTTAACGTCCCTCGAAACTCTTCTCTTAAGCTGATCGGTAAGAACCAAATCTTTAAGGGAGTTAAAGTCTTTCACTTCTAGGCTATGTAGCCATTCTTCTAAGTAATTGTTTAGCTCGTACTCGAAGTCCTTCCACAGAACTTCGGGTTGTTTTTTATGAGTACTGAACTTAATTCGAAACGATTCAGCACTCAACTTGAATCTTTGGAGCAGTACTTGCTTAATGTGCTGGTAATTTCCTAATTTCTCTTTAGTTTCCCGCAAGATAATATTGGAAATATCAATATTTAACATAGGTAGAAGGTGTGTTACATAATCGACTTCCCCTATGTTAACTTGCTCACACTGCCTTTCAAATATTTTTAGATAGGTGGAAATGTCTGAAGTTTCCACAAATCTGGGTATGAGGTGCTGGATATTTATTTTTTCTGCGGCAGCAACACTAGTGTTAGTTGAAGAAGTAGCAGCCATGCTTAACTTCATGAGTTCTAGTTCTAAAATCAGTTCGTTTTGTTTTCGTTTGTATTCATTTTCCTCCTTCTCCTCACGTTCTGCCTGAACCATTGTGTTAATAATTGTTTCTAGAAGAGTTTTAGTAAACTGTTCATCATAGTATTTCGAAGTTATGATTAAATTTTTAAAATCTATTACTCTCATTATTTCTCCTACTCCGAGGCCCAATTCTGTAGCTAGTGTTTTTAAGTTCTCTTTGCTCGCTTTAGCAAGATACGCCATTGTTTTTAACTTTTGAAAAAAAAGGTCAATTATAAAATTTGACAGCCACAAATTAAATGCAGTTAATTTAGTTTTTTTAAATAGCTAACATTTATAATTGAGCATCAACTAATCACTAAAATAATAAGAATTGGATATTCGAACACAATACTTTAAAAATATATATATTATAGATGCTTGACAGGATACAAAATCTAAACTTCGAAAACAAAATGAAAATTCAGAAAAACAGAAATTATGATGCATTTAGCTAAAGCAACATATAAACTATTCCTTTGAAGAGATAAAAATACTGTTTAAAATATTGTAGATATTTGACTGAATGCAAAAATTAAGATTTGAAAATCAAAATAATTCACATATAAAATAAATTCTGATGAAATTCAAAGTCGAAAAGAAACCTATGAATGAATCTTTTGAATACAAATAAAAATACTTTTCTACTATACTTTTTGTTAACAAAAATATTAATAATAATTTCTTTCATTTAAATTCACAATATTTTTATATGATCAAAATTCTTCAATATAGTTATAAATAAAACACAATTTCATAACATTAAAGTTCAATAAAAAAAACCACATGTAATTATAATACTATATAGGAAATATCAATTTCCGTGACACTCTGGGTTCGTAAGTAACTTAAAGAGTCAACAGAAGGAAAAAAAAGTGAAAAATATCGAAGATAAACACATTTTACAAAACAAACAGCGGGTGCTGTATTCTGAGTTCCAAGTAAAATGAACAGGAAAAAAAAAGAACGCCTGATTTTTACCAGGTAAGGGGTGAGGGACAGAAAATCGAGGGGCGAGGAACCCTTAGTAACAAAACGTCTAGTTCGTTCAACAAGCAGTGAAAACTCAAGGTCAAAAGTGGGGTAAGAAATTCCCCAAACAAGTACGCTAATAGTCATAAATCACAGGAAATGAACAAAAGTAGAAAGAGTTTCCTTACTAGGGAAAAGAATTAGTCATAATGAAATAGACTAATAAAGCATGGTTATTATATATTTATACCATAAAATATATATAAAAACATAAGTAAAATTCAATAAAAGATCAAAATGAATCAGAAAACAAAATAAAAGAAAAGAAAACTTAGCTGATGCTCCATGAAAACGAATGCAATCCAAAGTTTCTAATTTCCCGGTAGGAAATATAAATTTTCTAGTTATCCGGAAATTTCTTCGTAGCCGGTAGCTACAATTTCAGAATCTATACTTTAAAATTCTATATGAACTAGGTGCTCAGAATATTGAACATAATTTTCTTCGACTAATTAATAACTAACTAATAAATTAAATAACTATTCGGGCCGTAAGTTGGGCGCCATTCTTATAGCCGATACTCAAGAATAACTCCGGCGGCTAGCTGAAATAATTTTAATTGGAGGCACATTCTAATTGAGCACAGTTACAAATACATAAAAACAGGAAGGACTATACAAATACTAAGGGTTTGCGCGGGCGAACATTGGCACATCTTTTCTTCCCCGAGGTGGTAGGCTGACTGGTTAAGTGTCCACACGGCCAGGAGAGGGCACTGTATTACCATTCGTTACAATTTAAATATAAACATCATTGAAAGTTTTTGTCATGACATTGAATTATTATTATATATTTAATTGGAATACGATAACACAGTTTAACTATTCTAATATTTTTATAAGATATTTCTTAAGGTTTGTATGATTAATCGGAATGAGAAATATAAATTTCGTCAGAAAACATTGTCTGGAGATAATGTTGAAATATTTATTAATATAGTTAGATGAACAAAAAAATAATTTCAATGTGAGAAATATAAATTAAACATTTTTCACTATAGTTTATATATATTATGGTTATATCAGATTTTGATATTGTTGAGTTAATTATGACATTATTTGTAAGTGTGTACTCATAGAAACCAGTTTTGAGTTGTACTATTTATATTTATTTTAAAATAAGTATGCCATACTTTAAAGCATCAAAAGGAATACTTATTTTAGCTAAGACAATGCTTGATAGTATTAATTTCCTAGAAATTTTATTGCTTCACTGAAACCTTGGAATTTAGTATGTAAAAAAATATTCAAATATTTTCATTACCCTTTTTAAATTAGTTTTATACTAAAAATGATAATAAGTTAGAAAGCTTCACGCAATTCTCTAACATTTGTTTGATTAACTTTTCATTTTAAGCAGAAGTAAATACCACTGAATACAAATGTAAGACTTTATTTGATTAAAATGAATTCCTAGAGTAGTAGTGAATAACTAATTGCTATGTTGTCTCGTAGATACTTTTCATTAATGTGTATTAACATCAAATCTAGCGTCCTTAAGCGCTCATATTCTCTAGGAATTTCCGGGTGCTCTGTTAACATTAAGACACTATACATCACTTCCAATCGATAGACAAGTTGTTACATAGTTAGTGACTGTCGCTAGATAAACTATGCTAAACTATTGTATGTGTTATAAATCTCTTGATATCTTCCAAATGTTATCATTGTATTCGTATTGTAAACTATGTATTTTTTTTCTTTCTAAATAATTCTACAATATCCACTAAAGTTTTTGTTGTTATTTAATTTACAGTCAAATTAAAGGTTAGAATGTCTTGTGAAATATTCATTAACTAGAGTTTTTTATAATTTTGGTATCTGTGCTTGATTGTTCAACCCGATGTAAATGTTATTCTTCTTAGTCATATTAAATGTCTAAGAACAACTGCATTTGTCAAATATATTATCAATCAAAATGTATAAGATATTATTGTGTTAAATTTCATGAGCAATGCTTATTTTCGATATCGTTGTTGTATAATTTCCAAAACATTATTTTATGAACGGTACATTGCATCAAATTCTATTTCGTTCTTCTCAAAATGAAAATAATTTATTTTCAAGATTCATTGTTTAAGCGCACAGATATGTTTGAAAAAAAATCGAGCATTAGTTCTGAAAATAAAAGGGATGATTTATGTGCAAGCTTGAAGTTCATTAACATATACTTTTGAAAAATGTTTTCTGTTTGTAATATTTAAGAAATGTCATTAAGTTTCTTCAGAAAATTTTGTTTCCAAATTATTTGTGGCTGTGTGCTTTTTAAATGAATAAAAATGTAATTTATAAATGTCGGATACAATGACACATGCAAAAGGAAACTAAGTCTTAAATATATTCTTTTCCGAAGAAAAGTTATAAAATACCTGAACATTTGATTAACATTGTTTTAAAAGAGAAGAATACATTTTGATACAATTACAATAGATGTTTTACATCAATAAAGTTTGCCTACTTTTTAAATTTTATATATAAAAATGACCGAGATGGTCGAATAGTCATAGCCGTGAACTTATAGCCGGAGTTTTTAAGTCCAGGTTTGATACTGGAGACCACTGTAGACCAACTTCATTGAAAGGCTGATGCACATTAAGGCTACATGGTACCCAAAAAAACCCATCAAATTATCGATATTTTCTTTTATTAGCTTATAAGATTCCTGGAATCATTATAAACATGCCTGGAAATTTCAAAGATTTATCTGCATTGTTTATTAAGTTATGAAGCAATTTTCGATGCTGGATAGCAGACTGAACAAAACTGCACCGCCCCCTTTTCAGATCATCTACTAAAAAAAGTAATTGATAAAAAAAAATGAATTAATTATTTTCCTACCTCGCGCAAATGAAATTAACATATGTAATATTACATATGCAGTAACAAATTACTTCAAGAAAGATTAGTTTAATTCATGCAAAAATTCTAGTTTGTGTATTGTTTATATTGAAGAGCAAACGGATTTGGTCAAGATTGGGCGAACTTTTTGCGATACTATTATGATTGAAATTAAAACATCAAAGCGGATTCTCCCAAAGCACACATACTAAATCTCATTTTGATTAATCTGATAATTAAAATAATTAAAAATCTAGCACAAAAAATAGCAAAACACTCATTTTTTAAAATATTTTTTCGGTGATATATATATATATATATATATCCCATGTATGTGTGAAATTCAACACAATTAGTATTAAAATATTTTAAGATATTTATCTAAACAAATATTCTGATGCAAATTTTTTTAATTTTTGTAAATTTTGCTATTTTTTTATTTGATTTTGCTTTAATTTGTGTACAATATTTAGCATATGAAGGCTTTTAAAATCATGGAAATAAAAAATTAAAGGCATAACCACCTTTTGTACGTGTTGTGCATAATGAGTGGAATTAGCTCTGAGGTATGTATATTTTCTTACGAATATTAAGATAAAGTTTTATAAAATATTGATCTTCTATCTGTTTCCTTCTATATATTCATTTTGCCAGTGTATTGCTTAATTGTTCTACGTTTTTTACAATTTATTATGGTAAGCAGGTTTAAATAAGCTAATTAACATTTCATTAAAGCTTGCGACTATTCGATGAATATTATATCATGCTATTAATGCAGTAAGAACTTCAAACTGATATTTGTTCATGTTGTATTTTTGATCATATACTATCATTCAAAACCCTAAGACTTTTTTGATAATTTAAGTAGGGATGTAAAATTTCTTATAAATGTTTTTGTATGTATGTTTTGAAAAACTGAGTATATGGAATCAACGCCAAGATACGTAGTAATTTTCTTAAAAAAATTCAAAATTATATTTATTGCTTTTATGATAAGTTTTGTATGTTCACAACGAAAAAATTAATATAAAACTAAGGAGTAGCCGCATGAAAAACCCCATGCACAGTTTTATATAGTATATTATAAGATAATTCGAAAAAATTTCGAAAGAAATGTAAATATTTTTAAAAAAGCCTTAGAAATTGAAAAAATGTTTAAAAAAACTTTAAAAATTCTAATTTTACAATAAATTTAATTAACATTTTGCAATAAATTTGAAAATTTTTATATGGAACTAACTATTACTTAATAATGATCTTTATTAAATACATGTAAACCAAATTTCAAGAAATAAAAATAAAAAAATTGTGATGTTGGTACCCAGTCACCTTAAATCTATGATATTTCAGAGTTCTCATATTGGCATGGAGAGAAAATGTGAATCATAGAGAACCAGCTCAGTTGTTATCCTTGCCAATTGACCGAAACTCAAAAACAATAGGTCATTTGTCAATAGCAATTGCGTTTCCTTAGAGGTCGATTTTAACCCTTTCGTGACGGGTATGCCTTATATGCACCAGTCTGCACCTCTTTAACGAGCAGTAGGCCGTTCAATGAACTTTTCCGTGGGAATGATTAGTCCTGTGGATCAAGTACGAAACACAATTCACCAGTACATCCACCAGCTGCCCGTGATATTTGGGGATGGATGCATATGTTTTTAATCGTTCTAATTATTTTCCGTTGATCAGTAAGTTGTCGCGAAAAAGGTTAAACTCAAATACCCGACAAAAAAAATTTCTATAGAAAGAAAAATTAAAATGGCCCCAAAATTTTTATTTCAAGTCGGAATAATACTTTTGTTGAAATATGGAAATTATCTCTACATGTCTTATATTTATAAATCTCAAATGAATACAAGTATAAAATACCTCATATATAATAGGAAGTAATTTCCCATAGAAGTAAAAGAACATATATCATTATAGTTAAAATTAAATATATATATATTTTTTTTTTTTTTTTTTTTTTTTTTTTTTTTTTTTTTTTTTTTTTTTTATATATATATATTTCAATAATTGGTTTACTAAAACATTAATGTTAACTTCGAGCCAATAGTAAAACAGAACCAGTTATAATAAAATAATTTTAATATACTCTCGAGACATTAAAAATGTCAGAAGAAATGGAAATATGAGTATTGCAGTGGCTATTACATTATATAAATAATATATATTATCTGAAAAAGTGTTCCTTGGTACGTTGGAAACACTAAAGTTTTAAATTCTAGCGTAGCATTTTATTTGTTTCAAGTGTTTCGCTGTGAATTTGACCATTTTTATTTTGCTTGCAAAATTATTTATTCTAATCGTAGTTTTGGAAAGAACACTTATGGAAGCAAAATTCTTCCTGGCAGTCCTTTAAGCGCCGCTCCAGAATTCCAGTTCCGGGAGAAGTAAAAGAGCCATAAAACTTTTTTTCACTTCTCAAAAACTTTCAAACCCATCAAATAAAGGCACTTTAAGAAATGTGGCAATTGTGATTGTCTCCAATTTATTTAATTAACGTTTCCAGTCTTAAAAACTTAGTATTTCTTTTTCGTTCAACATTCGAAACGAATATTTCCCTGAAGGGAAATCAAGGAAATGATCGAAGAAAGGAATGTCATTCTTTATTTATCTTTCTTTCGCATTAGTCAACGCACGTTGTTAAGCCTTTTTTTTCCTTCTATCTTCATTCTTCTTTCTTCTGATTTACTTTCTTATTTCTCTTGTTCACAGTCTTTCATTGGTTCCTGAAGTCTATAACGAAAATTCGTCTCCGAATGGGAAGACAAAATCATTGTTATAGTGTTTTTTGTTTGTCTATTTTATTTTTTATCATTGTTGCCTACTCTCTCCGGCGTTCTTTTATTCGAACAGAGTAGGAAGTGTTACGAAATCAATCGATCTACGAGTACCGGGTGGCAAAAATGTTCTCTCAGTTCTCTTGTCGAGATTAGGTTAAAGGGAACGAGCAATTACATTGCATTTTTTTTTATCCTTAGTTACTTTTTCCGCCCCCCCCATCCTCCCATTTTGCTATAGTATTCGTTAACCAAAGAAATCCACACTCTCTAAAAGTCTTCCTAAAGTCGAGTGGAACTGCGAATGCTTGGAATTCTCAAATTACTAGCGATGGAACGTTTGCTCTTTATTTCTTCAGAATTACATTTCCGGAGAGTTAATGGATTCTTTCGACTTTGTCCTTAAACATGAGGTTTAAATTCAGGAAGCTTCGAGAAGGATGGACGATAAATCTTTTCCTGAATGAAATATTGTTTTCCGGGAGTTTTAAATGAGTTTATCGGATTATCTTTTCCCAGGAACATGACAAGATACTTGCAGATTGATCGGCTTTGCTGAAACATTATTGAAATATTCCTCGACAAGAAAATAAAGAAAATATGCATAGTATACTTTCTAAAAGTTCCATTTTACTTGAAGTTTATCGTTAAACAATGCAAGATTAAACTTTTTCTTCGCTTTTTTTAAAATTGCAGGTTAACTATAAAAACTTAGTCATTTTGATTTAGCGTATACAAAAATATAAGTGAAATTATACCGTAATCTGTTCCATATGAAACAAGTAAAACACTGATAAATGACTTAATTTGCATAAAAAAATTATTTATACTAAACGGTATAGAAGTAAAAAGTTTATTATTTAAAATGACCATAAAAAAATATTTTGTCAACTGTTCATTTTATGTATTTCAGCATCTGAGCTTTACAAATGCAAAATAATTTAATACTCTTTTTTAAAAAAATAATTCATCATAAAATATACTAGACGTATGCATGCATATGTGTGTATGGTTTTGTGTTCCTTATGAAAACACGCAAGATATAAACAAGTATACAACAATACACAAACGTGTGTCTTAATATATGAAAATATATAAAAAATTTAATATGTTTCGAAATTTCATTCGAAATACAATAATTAATAATGCATCACAAATATTAACACGAATACTATAGAAGTTAATGAAATCATGGTAGATACAAATATATAAATCAGTACATGTCTTGAATGAATTGTGCTAAAAATCTAAAAAGCAAATTATGAATTGCTATGTACATGAAACAATACAAAGTTTGTAATATTTTCTTCTGCAAGTAGGTAACGTGAATTTGAAATACATGTGGCATATGTGAACTATGAAGGTTAATATATAATCTGCATTAATTAATATAAATATAAATAAAAATAATATTAATATAAATTACATTTTAATTTGCATTTATTACATAAGAAAAATTCATAAAAAATCAAAGATACACAATAGAAATAACATTTTGATTTACATTGGAAATAAATGGCACTCTCTCTCTCACCTAAAATAATTAATTATAAATATTTTTGTTATATTATAAAAATTTTCCTGGTTAATCACAAAATAAGTTGAAAATAATTTCAAATTCACAAAATGGTAAATAGAACAAATTATGCATAAAGTTATGGTACAGAAAGACAAACCAAAAGTTTGGACATATATATATATATATATGGCTTCCAAATATTTTTGTTATAAAGTTTTCAATGGTGCTTATTTTATTCATTTCTCCCCTAATTTCCTATTTTGAATTGCTTTTTTTTCAATAAAAATTCATATATATTTTTCAGGTTAAAACTCTAAAATCCCTTTGAACCTTGAATCAATGAAGTAGATTCGCATTTAATTAAGCTCATGTCAAAAGTTAATTGATCTTCACTTTTAAAAATTAAGTATTGTTCTATACTTAATTTAAAAGCCCTTTTTTTCATTAACCAAACTTAAGAGAAATGAAGTGTTTGGAGGTAGTTTTTATTTAATTTTATATAAGTAATTATTATTTCATAGCGAAGACTCTGTTGTTATCGTTTTAATAATTAGGTGGAATAAAGAAATGAAATATTTAGAGAGTAATGTTTATAATTTGTTAAAATTTATATTTTTTTTATTGGGAACAGAAATATAATATTTTTATATATCTAATTAACTTTTCTCACTGGACAAATTAAATATATTATTATGCATTTACTTTTTGCCCTGCTCTACAAGAACCACTATTGCTGTTATAGAACAGGATCTGCGTCACACATATCAGGATCTTTTAACTTTTGCTTTGAAGCAAGGTTGAAATGAAAATAAAATGTTTCGAGGGCTAATTTAGCAATATTTTAAAAGAAAGTATTTTCTTTTAAATATTGACTGTCTAAATGTGTCTTGTTTGTCTTGTGAAAATGTCGAGCTATCGTCTTTTAAAAGGAAGTTTGTTAATAAGAATAGCTCTTATATTAATGTAAACAGAATTAAAAGCAACAACATACAGACTAAATAAAAAGTAAGCTTACTGCCCATGTTCTTCTCCAGTTTTGTGACAATGTCGAGCTATCGTCTTTTAAAAATAAGTTTGTTAAAATTAATAACTATTTTATTAATGTAAACTGAATTAAAAGCAGCAATATACAACCCAAAAAAATGTAAGCTTGTTCACATTCAGTAAAGTCAATCGGATTAAGATTGTGTATTTTACTAGATCCATTTAATTAAAACATAGCAAATTATGCAACCATTCATATTGTTTAACTTTTTGTGTGTTACTCCAAGCATACTGTTAGCTTTAAAGTAATTTTTAACTTGTTAAGAGCGACAGATTTGAATCTCCGCTTATATATAAAAGATTTTCTATTCCCAGACTTAAGTAATTTTTAAATATTTAACTATAATTGATTAAGAACTAATTTTAATGGTATTGGTGGGTTTTATTAATTTTCACTACTAAGAAAAAAATTTCCTTCTTTTCTTTAACAAGCAATATTTCGTCTACAGACACGGCTTTCTTTCGTAAATAATTACAATTATTTTATTAAAACTAGGTTCTTTGAGAATGTATATGTATATAAGAAAGTTTTATTATTCAAATGAGTATTTGACAAACATTTTGTGGGAATTATTTTTCAATATACATAAAATATTTGTGGGACATTGAATTTTACCGCAAGTTAAGTCAACTTTTAAAGGTAAAAACAAGATATTTTTTTTTATTTTACTATAAATTAATTTCAGCATTTTGTAAATTATTTTATGCATATTTAAAGATAAGTTCAACTTCATGTAATTTATTTGAAAGTCAAAACATATTTTAAAATTTGTTTACTAATTTTTGTCATAAATTTTTTTTTTAAATAAAGGAATCTAGGAATATATTTTGTATAGTAATATATCAGCCAAATCCAAAGGATATAATTTGTTATTCAGTTTGAATTCTGTATGGCCTTTTATTTAATTTTTATCTCAGACAAATTTAAAAAGCTTCTTTTGAATAAAAATAGGTATATAAAGCGAAACTACTCTTTATTCTCCACGTATTGACTATATATATATACTCTTAATATTAATGAAAAAAGATCCATGGAAAGACATGGGGTAATGAAAATATCTCCCAACATATACTTATTAGGATATATACTGTCTACGCATATGATGAGGGATGCACTTAGTATTACGATTGCAATTTTGTTTTATACAAGCAAAAAGAATGTATTTTGGAATATCCTTTATATCAAAACTCATTTAAAATTTCGAAATAATAACCTATGCACCAATATTAATATTATTTGAAATAACTTGGAAAAGTATATTCAACATTTATGTAGAAGTTTTCAATTTATATTAATATTTTGCTCCAGTTTCCTTTCAGAAAATAAAATTTTTTATTATTTTGTAATATTTATTTTTAGATATATTTACTACTTTAATAGCATAAATAAATCTAAGATTCAGCTTGGTTGGTTTTTCTCTTAATTTTGAATATTTTTTTTATTTCTAATGGAACTACGAATAGGTATTTTTACCATAACAAACCTAGCACATTCCGTAGGAGCTGGGATCTCTTTCAAGTTCGGCACCATATAGGTGGAATACCAATCGCTCCAAGTAAAATTTACACCCAATTTCATCCCCAGAGTGATGCACATGAGTTCTCATGATGCGAAACTATTCTTAGGAATTTAATTTTGTCGAGAGCACAAAAGCCAAACAGGCACTTATGGACACATTTACTTGCCGCATAATCATGCGACGCTGTGGTTTTCTGCATCATGACAATCCATTGACTTAGGCTGAGGTCAAACCCACATTTTTAGGCGTACAAGACCAGCGACAAGCAAATTATGCCGCTCTCAAATATAGGAAAAATTCATTATTAAGCAAAAAAAAAATTTTCGGAATAAAAAATCGCAAAATAAAAATTATTTTTAATTTATTTTCATTAAATATTTACAAATTTTAAATTTTAGACCAGGAATCAGATAAACTATATAAAGTGGCTGATTTTAATGTGAACAACGAGAATAAAATCATTTACGAATATAAAAAAGCACCAAATAATATTAAAGCACTACCTAAGTATTTGAAACAAAAAGTATATTTAAACACAAAATTTAACTGATATGCTATTTTTTTCTGGGATAAAATCAGTTATTAAACAAAATGTGCTCCTTTATGTACAGATTTTAAACAAAATTTATCCTTCAACCTATTTATGCTGGAGGCTGAAAATTTTGAATTTTTGCATGCAATATACTAGGTAGAAAAATATCTATAACAAGTAATTTTCACTCTATTAATGTTCAAGAAATGGAAAAGCAGGCATTAATGGGTTAAAATATCAAAAATCATAATGTAAATATTCGTTTTTCTACGGATTTAAAAAATAATAATATTGAGATCATTTAGAATTCAGATAAATTATTTAAAATTGAGTAATTTTTTAGTAATTTACGAAACGCACCAAATGATATTCTAGAACTATTTTACTTACGTTTTAACTATTTTACTTAAATGTGTTCCAATTACAAAATATAAATATATTATCTAAATTCGCATAATAGTGTCAAATACATGTATTCTTAAAAACACTTAAAAAGTAGAATACACAACACCCTTATACATGTATTTTTAACAAACTTTCTTACATTCATTTTAATTAATTAAAATGAGAAGAACAAGGTTATGCTTCAATTAATTCGAAAGAAACTGTACGAGAATTAGAAACGCCAAATTTATACATGTTTTTTCTCTGAAATGTAACTAGCATGGTACTTGATTTATAACAAAACACCTAATAATATCAATAAAGTAACTAATCAATTTTATTTAATCCAAAGATTATATTTTATACCTCAGTTTATATAATAATAATTCAACACAATTTAGAAATTGCATAATTAAACGTGTCTTTCTTTGCCATTTTAGCAGCATTCCCACTTTTCACCTACATCTCTATGTAGGTGACAATGTCACATGCGATTACCGGATCTCGTATTTGACTTGAAAGTCAAATGTTCTTGAGGCCCGTCAGTATGGTAAAATACACGAACTTCCGGCTTGCCTGAGTTCTCTCATTTCAGTTCTTGGAAACTAGAATGATATATCAAGAGAGCGGAAGTAGAGGCTAAACGAAGGCAACGGATTAATATAGAATGGAATAATAAAGTACATTTTAGGTCGGCAACATAATGCGTGCTGGCATTAAAATCTGGTTCAGCAAAATTTTCATTTCTAACCAGTCATATCGTGTGCAGAATGGTTGCTAGTACTAGCTCCCACATATAACGACCAACGTTTTATTATTCAGAATTTTGAGCTTATCAGACCGCGTCTTTACGACAGCTATAAATTTTCGCTGTAGATTCTGTTCAGAGTACGCTGTAAAGTCGAAAGACTTAATCACGTTGCATTCAACCTTTGCAATGAATGTATAAGATGTGGGATATGTGAATGTAAAATCTTTATTTTTTCATGGATACTATATAAAATTTTCTTAATGGAGTCAGTTTTCATTACTATTCAATTTGATGAAATGTTTCGTTTAATTATAAGTTTAATTTGAAGGAAATATTAAATTATTATTTAATTTTCTAGCCAAGTACATTTTTTTCATTTGCTACTACTATTAACAACTCAAATTACATGAAATCCTTTAATACCTACAATTGACTAAGTCAGAAATAACGTATTTTTCAAATACAATATATTCAGGAGCTAGTGTATTGTTTTTTTTATGTTCCTTAAGTTTTAAGTGTAATGAAAAAGAGGTTTAATCAAGGAAATAAAAGCCTATTAAGAATTCATGACTTTAATATCAACTTATAAGTTCTAAATTTCTATATTCGATTCATCTTTGAGATGTATTCCGACATGACACGAGTCTTAGACCTAGTACCATTTAATGCCCACCGTGTAGAGAAGTGGAAACACATTAAATCTCACGAGTCTCAATGTATTCCAGCTGGAATGTTGTGGTAGTTTGGAGAAGAGGTATCCATTTAGGTGTCGTCCTCGTCACTTCTCCGTGGTTCAAATTGCGATGACTGTCACCACTGCTTAGTTTAATTGCCACTGAACGGGAGAGTGGCTTTTTTGGGGGGGGGATCGTTTTTTAGCTTTAAGCCCCTTTTGAATGAGCTCGATTTCCTAGGATATTCTGTCACTAAATCTCGTGTTTCTTTACAGTGCGCTGTTAATATAAATGCCCATTCTATAAGATCTATTTTCAAATGAAATATAGTAACCAAAAGTCAATTATGTAAATTGTTAACTAGTTTCTTTATAAAATATATCAATAAATTAAGACACACATTGACAAATTCATTTTGTTTATAAGCAAGATAAAAATAAATCTACTTATAGTAACACTTAATCTGCAATTTGCTACAAAAATGAAGTTATAATATATTCTTTATTCAAATGAAATTGATTTCTTCTTTTAAGATATCCGACTACGTTCAAATTGTAAATTTTACCGAAATTTGAAAAAAAAAACTATTTTTTTTATTATTTTATTTCATAGGCATCTTATTAGCTTTATAGAAATACCGTTTGTTATTTGCCATTTACTAGAACAATAACTCCAATAGTTTTAATAAAAGCAAATGCCACTACTTACACGAAATATATTTTTTTGAAAATTTTAATACGGGGTCAGCGATTGCTCCAAAAGTTTTCAAAATAATTAACTGAAATTTTTTGTGTATGTTCTGTACAATGGTAGAAGAGTTTTAACATTCAGATTTATCAATCAGTATTTTATTACAATATTTATAGTCCCTTATGTGACTATAATCACTGTTTTTTAAGCAATTTCATATAATAGCTGGGATAAAGTGCTCTAGTTTTTGTTAAAATTTAAATATTTTTTACTCTGAAAGTCATTTCCCAAAGGAAAAGCAAAGCAACACTTTAAAATTTAAAAATTAAAAACTTGTTCACAAGCTTTTGGTACAAAACGTTCCCCGTTTATGTAATTTTTTGTAAATGTTTACCTAATTTTTTCCCTTTTAAGGGATAATAACTTCTGTTCCTCTTCTTAATGTTAGCATTTTTTTCTTAAAATGCACTAAATAAATATTTTAAACACTATATTTCAATTTTTGAAAATAATTTTCTCGCAAGTAATCGGATACCTTAAATACTTTAAAATTTACAGGCAAACAATTGAATCAGGCGAATTTTACTGTACAACAAAGCTTCGATTGCCTACCTGAAATGAAGTATTGCATTAAATCCTTCTCATTACGCAATGCAAATTACCAAGTACTCCCCTCTCGTTTCATTTACCTTCCGTGTTAACGAAAAGACCTCACCACGGTGAAAATGGAACTCTCCTCAGAATTGGAAATGCAAATCTGCACTTCTACACGGGGCAACTTAACTTATTTATTAACGACTAGTTCATAAAACCCTATCTCAAGGTAAAAATGAGGCAGCCTTCGCCACTTAGCCGCTGCAGCTGTAACTTACAAAGAAATGCGTGCCGGACCAGCAGCTGCGAACATCATCCGCATTAGTCCCTGAGTACCTCAAGTGGCCGTAGTCAGAACACGTTCGGGGAGTAAATGAGATCAATCCTACGAACGTGTGATTCTGGCCAACAACCGCAGAGTAAGAATGAGAATCGAACAAAAGAAAAGTGGGCACACTCTTGCCAACACTCATCAGGGAAAGCAATTCCGTAGAGGTGCTTGCTGCACTTATTCAAGAGAGATAGATTTCTTGATTCGGGGGAGTTCACATTTTCTTCAGGTAAGGTAAGAAAATGTTGTTGAGTACAAAGCAGAAAATTAAGTAAAAGAAATGGTGCCTTAATTAGAGGAGAGATAGTGAAAATAATTATGAGTTAAAATTTTCCTTAATTATTCTCTATTCAAGAAATAGTGTATTCGTTATTTCTATTTAACCCGAATTTTATACTTTTCTGAATATGTTGCTCTTTTTTTTCCATTATAAAATATTTCTACAAAAAATAAATAATCTCTTACAATCAAATTTTTCCACGTTTGGATAATCGCTAAAAAATATCTGTATAAGTTATAAGTTTTTATTATTAGTCATTTATTTATTTGTCTGTAGTAGAATTTAATTTTCATTTTAAAGAAATTATTTTCTCTGGTACTCTCGTCAAAATTAGTTTACGGAAATAGTTAGCAGCATCCGTCGAAAATTTGTATTGTATAAAATTCAAGTTTTACAATTTAGTAGCGGAAGCCGCCACTAGATGGTACCACTAATGAATTGGGGACTCACCATTTTTGCAAAAGCTCAGATTCTAATATTCATCCCATTGGGGGGAAAAACTAAATCAGTTAATTTGTATGATTATATTATAATACAGATCTAAAGCAATTAAAATTTCTGCATTCTCTTATTTTTAATAATTTCCCCATTATAAGAAACGTGTTTCTACTACAGTAAATTTATCTTGATTGCATAATAAATAACTTATGAGCATAAAATATATATTTACTTAAAATATTTTAACAACAGATGTAAGCATTTGTTTGATAAATATAATAAAATTCAAGAAATCTCTCCCCGGAGAAAGTAATATTATCTTGTAGTTCATATATTTTTAATAAGAATTTGATTAAGAAAAATACAATATCTAAAACAGTGCACATACAGCACATAACTAATAGAAAAAATCAGTCAAAAATCAATTAGCCTTCAAATAGCTCTTAAAATATATTAACATTTGTTTGCATTTTGAGTGAAAAATTAATTTAGCTTATTAAAATGTATAAAAATATTAATTTATTGATTATACAAATCCCATAAAATATAAATAATTATTATATTGGCAGTGGTTTTGTCTCATGAAAACTGTTAGCACTTGAAAAATTAAATCTCGTACTAAATATAAAAAAAATCAATTCACACTTTTAAAAAGAATGTTGTATAGGGGACAATAACTTAATTCTTAATGAATTAAAAACTTAACTTATAGCAAATTCAAAATTCCATATTAATTTTTCTTATTAAAAATACTTTTATATAACACATTAATGTAAGAGATAACTGTTACATTTTGAAATATAAATTAATCTAATTTGGTACAAGATTTAAAAAAAGTATTTTTAAAAAAAGATTCAGCAAAGAATGATATCCTAATTATTTTAGCACACACATACGACATAAGGCATCCTAATAATATAATAAAGGCATATTTTATAAATTATTGCTAGGAATATTCATGCCTTAAATCAAATCAGGAGTCGTACGTTTGATCAATTTTCTCGAGTGGAATGCACTTGCTGATAAACGATGGACGAGCTAAGAGGATTTTGCTGTCTTTAGATTAATTAAGTGAGCCTCCTAATTTCTCGGCATTATTCACCCAACAGTTCAATTATATATCCCTCCTATAATTTATCACAAGCGAATTGGAAAGGGCCTTTTATTGCAGAAATATTCGCCGTCCCTCGAGTCTAAGCGACAGGTGACCACTCTAAAATAGGGCCTAATTACCCAGAGTCTGGACGTTTCGATAGTGATGCGAATCATTCGCATCGATTAATCGATATTACAACCTATACACATTAGCTCATTGAACCTCATTTGTTATACTTTGGTAGAGTTCCAGCCATGCTTGAATTCAAGCGAGGAAATTTCAAGTGCTACATTTTCAGTTTTATATAACATTGCTTCTTCTCACAAGTGACGAAGATTTATTAAAACTTTGCTTAAGCGATATATTTTACATTTTACACTCAATTATGTAACATCATGTAGGCATTTATTATAAATTTCATTAGTAAAATGCATGCATCGGTTGTATTCTTCACAATTATGTAGATTATATATAGGATATCTAAATGTATTAGATTTAACTTAAAGCGTACATGTAGAATCCATTTCTTTGTAACATATTTATGTATATTTAATACATTCTTGGTATATTTAATTAATTCAAGAAGTTTTTCTTATTTTTATTATTACATTAATAGCTCTAATTTTAAATAAAATGTTTTAGGACAATTCCTGTTAATTTAGGACAAAAATTTAGCAACAGTAAACAACTACAGTTATATTTGTGCATATTATATCCGAAAAATATTTGTTCGTATTATTATTTGTCCCTATTCCCCTACGATATATAGCATAAGTTTTTGAAAAACAAAAGAAAGCATTTTTAAATAGATATTAACAAATTCATCACAAACAGAATTCATTTTATTTTATTTTTATATAAGTATACAAATTCCACACAAAAAAATATTTTCAATATATGAAATTTTCTGCAAAATCATTTCTTATTGTAAGTTTCCTTCTTGTTTAGGTTTGTAAAACTAGGTTTAAAAGGGAATTACATACTTTTATTGTATTTTTGTAAGGTTTTCAGCAAAAACTCTATATCGACTTTATAACTTGGCCGTAGCTCAAAAATTGGTAGTTCATCCAATAGGTAGTATTGGTAGCGAGCTACTAATTTCCTTGCGTCGTTTCTGAGTGTGAAGTTAGTAAAAAACAGCAAACAATTATAAAGAAATAAAAAAAAAAATATTGGATTTTTATTTTCTTTTTAAAATTAAATATGGACAGATTTTTTTACACAAAAATTTCATCTCCTCTAATAAGTTCAAACCATTGCGTTAAAACAAACTTAATTTATTAGTCGTCTTAATGATTTGTATATCCAAGTTATAAATGTGTAATGGTAAAGATTGTAAATGTGTGTGAGTGAACTCATTATACTTATAGGCTTCCTAAAATCATATCTGTAATTATATACGTTAATACATTATTATTATGTAAGCTATGTAAATAAATGATAATGAAGCTTTAAAAAGGATAATTCTTATAAAATATATTCACATAAATTTTACCATTGAATTCAAAATCTAATTTGTAGTATTTTATGAAATATTTCTAAATGCTCAATATATATTAATATTTTTAATACGAAAGACAATTTTAATTTTTAAAGTAATGATAAAACGATTTTTTTAAAACTACGACATCTAAGGACATTTAAAGTTTTAATTAAGCGAATTAGAGAGTGCATTATAACATGTTCCGATTACAACACGCTTTAAAAATAAAAACAACAACAGAATATTAATATACTCGAGTTTCAAAAACATTTTCTTGCTTTTACAAGGTGTTTCTTCAAAGAATAATTACTGCTCCCATTTTAATGAACTAACAAATTTGTGATTGATTTTATTCATAAACTAAGTTCCTTTTTCCACTAAACCAAGATCATTCGTATTTTTCTTCCGCACTTCCTATTAGTTCTTTTTTTTTCCACATTATTCATTTTTTTTTCGAACCAATGCGAGCGAACTGAAATAATGATTTTTAGTCAGAAAGTCATCATTAGAACCGAGTTTCAAATGCACTTACTGTTCAGAATTTGGAATTCCTAATGAAAAAAAAAAGAAACACATAAGTTCCTTTAAATTCATTTACAGTGAAAAATTTATCATTAATGAGTTACTGGAGAGATGGTATTTCATTTCTAAAACTAATATTTTCAAAGTTTTAGTTTAATGAAATGTTTATCCGTTTAAAGAAATGGAATTTCATTTGAAACCAGATTTTTAAATCTCCTCGAAGCAGTAAATTATCATCTGAGCTTTTACTAGATGGGATATTTGAAATGTATAAATGCTTACACGCACATAGAAAATTATTCCTTTCTTTTGTTTCACTAAGCGAAGATAAATTAATGAACAACAGGAGTAATATATTTATATATATGGACTTTAGGAACAGATTTATCATAGCGGGATTATAAAAGAAGACTGAGAAATGAAGAAATAAATTAAAATTCAGTTGTCACACAACATATATTATACTTAGCAAATAAAAATCAATCATTTTGTGTTTAATTTTTTTAAAAAAATTAAATGAAATTAATTAAAAAAAAGTATTTAGAAAAGTAGAATTACTTGATATTAAATATCTAAATCTTGCAGTGTAATTTCTACAACCTTAACAATTAACGGCATCTTTATGTAATGTAATTTGTAAATGTTCTTCATAATGGATATGTGGTCTTGCTCACGGACTCGTAGCTGGAGTGTCATCAGCTCGAACTCTAAGGCCACTATATACCCAGCATGTAAACGAGCTAATTCATGCCAAGGCTCAATATACCCCGCATTGGCGTGGTGTAGAAGTTCGGAGTAACGTGGTGTGAGAGTGCCTTTTCCAGAATCATCCTGGTCAATCGATAATAACTGAAAATTCCAAAATCCGTCACCAAAAGCCCTCGTGTTGTTATATACTGCGACGTTATTAAACACTTACCCACATTTGTAATGAATATGTTATCAAGTTTTTGAGAGTTATAAATGAACTTTGATAATAACTATTTTCCAAAATGTTAAACTATGCCTCAACTATATTTTCGGTCGAATACTTTTACTTTCTTAAGTTATTTTAATGAGCATTAATAAAAAAACTTATTAGATAGTATCTTATTAGTTATATGTGTGTGTATGTGTGTGTGTGTGTGTGTACTAAACTTGAAATACAAAGTAATACTTTTAAAAATAACTGAACGCCACAGAAATTTCTATTGTATTTGCTTACCAGACACTAAAATTGTTTTATTTATTTTGGCACTAGGAAAATCTATTCAAGTTGTTTATTCCTCGAAGGGAAATATTTTCTTTTTCCTTTTTTAATTTAAAATTATTGATAAAATATATAAACGTCTATGAAATTTTTAAAACAATGAATAAACTGTACATTTCAGATTACACCTAACCATGTAATTTTCTCAAAAAAGTTTTAAAATGTCTACTTCTCTTAACTTAAGAAATGCGGTTAGATGATATTTGATTAGTTAAAAAAATTTATTCCCCATCACGTTTTTTCTTCTTCTTTTTTTCCGAAATAAAACTGTCTTTGATTGAACCATTTGCGAAATTGATCATTTTAAGTTCCTCTCCAGTAACGGCCCTATCCTAACATTTGTTTTTCTTCTTGATGGAAGATCAGACAGTCCGAGCATCAAAGCAAAAGTACGGGAGGAAAGAAACTGGAAAAGTTACAAGGCAATCTTTTATTTTCAACCTCCTTTTCTGGAAGCTTGTGGCCTCAGAGCGAAGGGTTCAGATTTCCTTTTTTCGTGAGCAGAAGCCGTTTTAAAGAAAACAATTTAAAGGGAGAATTGTGCTGGTCTTTTTAGCAAGAAAGTACCGAGCTTACTCAAATGGGTTGAATGGTACTAGCCTTTTAGGTCAAGTTAGAATGGCTGTTTTCTCTTTTAATTTAAGTCTCTTCAATTAGGTGTAAGTGAAACATTTGCATTAATTGTAATAAATATGCTTAAATGAAATGCTCTAGAAAATCAATCTGTATGTTCTGTG
The DNA here is from genome assembly GCA_019973975.1 of Trichonephila clavata. Lineage (NCBI taxonomy): Eukaryota > Metazoa > Arthropoda > Arachnida > Araneae > Nephilidae > Trichonephila > Trichonephila clavata. Next base: position 45,069 of record BMAO01010807.1, read on the forward strand.
TTTGTCTGATGTTGTTGCAATAAGGATGAATCTCAACATCACAATTATTTTAATGAATAGTATCACAAATTAAAAAGAAATATTTTTTTGAATGAAAACTATTTAAAAATATATTTATACTAGATTTATGCATAGAAAGTACTGTGCTCATTCTAAGAGATTTAGGAGTAGTTTTAATTCCAGTCGAGTCACAATAATATTTTATTTTTATTTTTCTTCGGTCTATTTGATAGGTTTGTAAGTAATTTTTTTTCATTAATTACTCTTAAAATAAAGATTTTTAAATTTATGTTAAGGAAACTATTTGGCCTGTCTTAGAATAGCTTACTTTTTTTATAGATTCATGCGTTTATAAATCAGTATTAAAATTAGATTAATGAGAAAAGGAAAGGGTTTAAAGGAAACAAAAAAAGAAAAATTTAGATAAAACATTGTGTTCATTTATTTATTTAAAAAAATCAATTAAATTTACCTATAGTATCACTTAACTATACTGTCATGGATAAAAAAATATTTAACAGTAGTATCTTTTCACGATACTTTGTGAAAATGATACTTTAAACCCCCCACTTAACTTATTTGCCTAAACCCTTATGAGAGTTAAAATTGTAGAGTAAGCAAAGGTCGTTATAAGAGCTATCAATAAAATACAACCCCAAAGTTAATACCAAATTCGCATTCTATTAAAATGATAATTTGCAAGTGTTATTTGCTCTTAGTATGCATAGATACTCTCAGCTTTGTTAATTTGATTATAATCACAAAAAGAATCACTTACATTTTAAAAACGCTGAAAACTAGAAACGTTAGTAAAAAAAAACATTATAAAATAAAGATCAAAAAACAAGTACCAAACTGAGGTTATAAAAGTAGCTAAATCTCCATCCATTCAAAATATAGTATTAAAAGTCTTAAAATTTATAGTTCCCGTTTAAATCGAGAAAGATTAAGAAGAAAGAGGGCCACTATATAATACTCATAGGGCTGAAACTGATTGCTATGTGAACTGATTGTGGAAACGGGCTTCTTTATGTGATTGAAAACATTCATTATTGCAGCTGGTGATGACAGTAAAACACATCTCAAGCTTAGAAAACAATAGAAAGCTCTTTGATTAATCAGAATGTCATAGTTTGCATATGCTCTTTAAAGTTAACTCTTTGATGAAGTGGATTGGAGTGTAAATGATGTAGTTGAGTTTGATGTGATTTGTAGTTTGATGTATCTAAATTTTAGGTACACTTCAACAAATTACATTTATTTAGAAAACAGCACCGTTGTATTAAATACATATGAAAACAATTGAAAATAGCTTCCAAAGTTAATTAACTTTATTTTATATTTTAGGTGCTCAACACACCTGATGTAAAACATGTTAGGCAAAGAACAGATGAAGAATTATTTGTTGAATATAAAGTATCTACCGTTAAGCTAGGAATAAGCCATACTAAGGTCTGTAAAATATAATGATCAATGTTTTTGACAGAATTATCATCTTTGAGGAATACTGAACACTAACCCAGTGCTTCTTATACTTTCAACATTTACGACTCAATTTTCAATCATCATTCATCGCCCCTTTCCATATAATAACAATATATTGAATTCAATAAAAATGTACGTTGACGCTAAAACTACAATACGACTTTAATTATAAACAGTACAAATTATCCAGATAAGTATCAACTTTTGTATATAATTTTATCTATGACAAATCTATAAAGGTCACTGGTAATTATGAAACTTGTTCTTAACTTACTATTGTTAAATTAATTATCAAGTACATTTCTCAGTACTGATACATTTATAAGTATGTTATAAAAGTGTAAATGCGTATTTTTATAATTTACTATGTCAGAATGTATTTTGTCTTGATTCTTTTCAATAAATAAATAATATTTTTAAGTAATGTTTTATTTATGAGTTTTCGATATGCTCGTCCCCCTCATGTAAGATAATCACGCTCTTCAAAGGGTTCGCCCCACAGTTTGAGAAATGATGCACTAACTGGTATATAAATGTACCTTAAACGGTCTTACAGTCATGGCGTTCTCAAGGTTTTGAAACACGAATATGGATGGAATAAAATTCCAACAGTACAATGCACATTACTTAAATCTATTACAGCTGTGAAAGAATTTAGAGACAAAAGGGTAAATTATTTTGTGTGGAGTGATCCTCGCAATCTTTAATTCTTATCCTCACATAATACTCTTCATATAATCTCAAGCGCAGAAGATCGGGAGTATTCAATTACTTGAAAGGAAGTATTAAAAAACTTCGTTCCGAAATGGAGATAAATAATCAAAGAAGAGTGATGTAAGATTGCAAGTAATATGTCAGCAAAAATTAATGTTCTAATTAAGTATAAGGAAGCCTGACAAAATATTTGTTCTTGTAAATATAAAAATGCTTTAATCATCCTTGTAGCTTTCTATTTTCCCAGCATTACTACATTTTAAAAACAGAACCTTTTAAAGGATGACTAATACTTCAGCTCAGATTTGTGTATTTGAGGTAAATTTTAAACCAGTATATCTTTTTAGTAACTTAGGTATCTTCTATTAAGTATGTATGTGAAACATTTAAATGTGTTTTCAAAATAGGAATTAAAAGAAGCGGACGGTTTTTATTCAATCCAATTTTGTTACTATAAGTAAGTATTTTTATACACAAATATCGCATTGCATAGATTATCGTTTCATGGATTGGTAAACACACATCTACAGTACTGATATTTTTTGTAACATAAATATTTACGCATTAATACTCTTCAGTATTAATATGCTCGACATTTTCACAAAAGACATAGTATAAATTTCATCATTAAATTAATAAATGCTTTTTTTACAATTTATTTATTTTAAGGACATTTACATTCTCAAACATAAAAAAATACATTAAATTATTTTCACAAAAAATAATTATTGTTTCATCAGTAAAATACAGTTTTTATAAAAAGTATTTTTAAAATATACAAAAGCTTTCAGTAAGATATCCGACTACCCTAAAATTGTGAATTTTGCCAAAAATTGACAAATTTCTTATTTTATTTTACGATCATCTTATTAGCTTTATAAAAATACCAAGTTTATCATTTTCCATTCACTAGAACAAAAACTACAAGTGTTATAGTAAAAGCAGATGCCATTACTTTAACCAAGATATGTCATACTTTAAAACACGTTTTACTCGAAATGTGAATTTTTGAAAATAAACAAACGGAGTTTAGCGATTGCTAAAACGGTTATGAACATAATTAACTGAACTTTTTTCTTTAAGTTCTGTATATAAGTAGAATTGTTTTAACTTTCAGATTTATCAATCACTGTTTTATTACAAAATTTATAGTTCCTTATGTGAATATAAACATTGTTTTCTTAAGCAACTTCATATAATAACTGAGATAAAGTGCTCTAGTTTTTGTAAAAAAAATATCTCTTACCCTGGAGGTCATTTCCAAAATGAATAAATATAGCAACACATTAGATTGAGAAAATTAAAAATTTGTTTATAAACCTTTGATACAGAATGAACCGCGTTTATGCTATTTTTTGACAATTTTTAAATAGTTTTTCCCATTTTAGTAACAATAATTTCTTTTTCTCTTCTTAATTTCAGCACATGTTTCTAAAAATGCACTAAACAAAAAAATCCCCATATCTCTTTTTTTTTAAAAAAAAACAAGTTGTTGCAACCAATCGGATACCTTAAAGGCAATAAATTGTAAATAATACTTTCTACACTAATTTAAATTTTACTGGAAAATATGAACAAGTGTTTGATTTACTAACAGTTTAAGCCGGAATTTTTATAAGAAAATTTTATTATGTACTTTTATCTATAAATCAAATAAGTCAGATCTTTTAAAAATATTTAAACCTAATCATAAAATTGTTTCGTTTAAATATTGTGTTGTAGAAATCATCATATATGTTACAAGCATTGTATCATAATGTTGAAGATGTCATGTCCCCTTTTAAATCCAACTTAAGCTTCTTCAACTCAGTCACGTTCTTGCGTATTTTTTTTTTTTTTACTTTTATAAACTGAGTTACAGGGTCTTAAGAACAAATTTGATTTAAATATCGTCCTCATTTAAAATTAAAATTTTTGAGTTGTAAAAAGAGCGTGTGCCAGAGATTTAAGAGTTACAACTTCCAAAAATAAATTTGCTTAATTTCTGTTTCAGGTTTCGTTTTAAACTTTAGAATAAGGAAAAGGATTTTTTGGGTACATATACTTCTGATGAAGAAACGTATATGTATTGAGTAGTTTAATTTGAATTTAAGAAACAAAAGGTTTTTATAGTTACATACAATAAATGCTAAAGAAAAATGGAAAAAACAAAATGACTATTAATAAAATAAAAAAAGAAAGGAAGACCGTTAGCATTATCATTTTAATTAAAAGGAAGCATAGTGTTCAGCTATTGCTAAACCTCAGAGTCAAAATATAGAATATGAATTTTCTCGCTCTTTATGCATAAGATATATATATATATATATATATATATATATATATATTTCACACAAAAATATACACAGAATAGTTATAAACCTAAGATAACTATAGTCATGATACTATAAAGTCTTAGCCACAGTAATACTAAAGCAAACTCTTGAACTTAGGAACCAGGATTGCAGTATTAGCTGCCAGCCAACCTACACCTGTATTTGCCAATATTCCGGGCCATAGGGAAAGTAAGAAATTTCTAGAGAAGTTTAACTATTACTACAAATTAAACCTTATTATATTAATATAAAACGATAATACTATATCATATTATAGTTACTAGAATATGTTCAACAAAGCTAAAAGAATTAGATAAAGACTTACCACGTGAGTACAGCAAAACCATTTTCCCAGGCGACAGAAAGGTGAATATCAGTAACGCATAAAATTAGTAAGTTTTGATAAAATAACATTAAGTCTATATATATATACATTTAAAAACTCTAAATTTTGTTTTAAAATTTATAGAAAATATTAGTACATCCCAGACATATACAAGTAATTTTAAATAAAATATATTATTGTTAATTTACTTAGCATGTGAGGCGTCATCTATCAATTAACTGTACAACTAATTACATAATTCTTATACTAAACTGTTAGGAATATAACATTTTATAAAGATAGCAGTTAACGTTAACAGCATAGTTAAAGTTAACATTTTATAAAGTGTGTGTATATATATGTATATATATATATATATATATACACGAATAATCCATCACATGTAATAAAGCATGGAATTTTTAACTACAAGTCAATAATTTTTCTTATACTTTAGAAGCTTCAAGTAACTGCATTTAAAAGTCAATATTAATTCTGAACAACGTAGCCTGTGAAACATTTATAAAATACTTTTGAAGATTGTTTAAGATATTGATATCAAAGCTATATAGCAAAAGTATATTTAAATTGCATATTCAAAAATAAAATCTGGAAGAATTTGGAAATGCATTTATTCACTCTATTATTTCTTATTTACTCTGTTTTATTCATGGAAAATGTAATCCTTTTATAAAATCTGAAATGATTTCCAAAAGCAAAATAGTGTTAGTAGCATCTTGAGGATTAGGCTAGAATAGCATTTTTAAAGTTTTACTTTTCGGAACTTATTTTTAAAAAGAAACACACTGACTTATCGTTGGTAAAGTTGAGGAACCGTAAAATACCTTCGAACAGAGATTCGTTTGCTTTATTTTGATGTATCTGTGAGGGCATGTTTGCTATTTTATTTTTGTCTGCCTATGTTGAAGTAGCAAAATTTTTAATTCACTCTGTGATCGATAAGACAATTTCTACAGTTCCTGCTCAAAGTATTAGAATTACAAAGATAGGCATTGTGTCGTCTTTGAAATGCATGATACAAAATAAACATTGGGATCTATGAAAATATATAATTCTTTACACATCATCAATATAAAAACATACTTTAAAACAATTTAATTATGTATGTTAACACATTTGTATTTAAAAAGAATAAATGGAAATTTTGTAAGGCAATTTAGAAAAATTATCTAACTTTTTTTCTGCACACACACACTAATATGCATTCAAAGAATTAAATCATTTTTGAAGAGATTCACAAAATATTAGAACATTTGTTAAGTTTAATGACTGGTAAACTTTGATAATAAAATTTGCATAAATGACACTTTTTTAGATATTAAAGAAAGGAATATCTGAAAGTCAATTTTTTGCAGTTAAATTAGGCTCAAATACGCGTCTCAATGCATTAAAATTACAATTGTGGCAATACGCAATAAAGAACATTAGCAACATATGATTTCAGAAAAAAAATTATTGCTTTTTAGGAAAAATTGTTTTTAAAAACTAATTTTACAAAAAGCGGCATGTGAATAGCCACATTAAAAGATGATAGAATGCTAAAAGATATGCTTAGAAAAACTCACTTTAGAAGCTTGAGGTACAAAATTTCCAGAAAAAGAATGTTTCCTCAGCATCAACCATATGAAACGACTTCATAAATTTGATTTCGAATGATAAGCTTGCAAATTACTTGCAGGAAAAATGTGCAAAATATAATGGTGCAAAGCAGATTATACATTGGGGTGTTCAAGACCTGAAAATCGTATTTTTAGGGAGGAATCTCTATTCTATACCTCCCATAATAATCAGGGCATTTGTGTTTGACATTGCAAGAAAGCAGCTTTAAATCATGACTGTTTAAGATTCTCAGTAAAGTTTAACACTTCCTTTATGACTTGGAGTGTATGAATGGTAAGGATTTAAGAAATTTGTGTGTTTTGACAAAATGGGTAGTTTCTACAAAGTACACAAAATTTCTGGAGAATTGTATGACATTTAGCATTGAAAGATCTGAGTATAACGATTACTCGGTCTTTCAACAAGACTGTATCTGTTTCCCGTTAGAGGTCTCTCACCACTCCTTGATTTAAGAATAAATTCAAATTACTTCCTTAGTTGATCCATTCATTTGATTAAAACTTCATTAAGGATATGTGAGGCCTAATGAAGTGACACTTTTCAGGATTTGGCTCCAAAGGACGTTGAAAAATTGCAATCCGTTTGGGTAACAATTAAAAGAGGTGATTGCAAAGATTTAGTGCATAGCATATCCGTTTATTCACGTGACGTTATTAGTGTTAAAAGATAACCACTTTGTATTACTTAATTGCATAATTTTCTTATGAAAGTTACTCGTTTTCTATTTTATTCTAATATTTTAATCCACAGTAATAATTATTCTATTCATTTTAAATATTTAAAAAATATTCATCATAAAAAATGCAATATATTACAGTAATACTTTTATGTTGATTATCTACAAAGTGCATATAATGTTATACTGCACTTCAAAATTTTAAGCGTTATTTTCTAATGAAAACTGCAATTTTCAAAGCACTCTATGCTTTATGTTTTATTATTCTTATATTTAACTTTACTTGTAAGATAATAGATAAATATACCCAATTAAATTAAATTCAAATGCATTTTGATAGCATAAAAACTTAAATTTAAGATTGATAGAGCAGTTTAAAAATATTTAAATACTTAAATTACATATGAAAAATTAAAAATAATTTTAATTCATTTAATGCATTTACTTGAACGGCATGATGAAAAGACTTCATTAACATAATTTCTAAATATATTTTCCCTAAAAGGCTTACTGCAGTATTCAACGAGATTATTTTTGTAAAAATATTGTTTAATATTGTTAGTACTGTTTCTGAAATATTTTACACTTAATAAACTATATGCACGTTAAAAAATGTCTAAAATTTATGGCTTAATCATTTTATTCATTTTGAATTTATCTTACATTAAAAAATAATATTCTTTTATTTCTTAATTTCCCTCTTAGTTTATTAACTTAATATGTAACTACTTAAACAAAAACAAAATTCATACATGATACGCATCTTAACTTTACGATACAATAAGTAATATTCTATTAATCATATACAAATATACAAGAAATAACCCTATATTAAATAATATTTTGTAAAATCGTAAGCATAAACATTTCAAAAGGGAATAAAGCACATTGTCTTTGATACAAAGATATAAAAAATATATATTTCTTACTGTCGTGTTTCTGGTCTTTTTAAATTGAAAGTGGGCTTAGAAGGAAAAATGTATTTTAATTTTCTTTAAACGCATTTCTCTTTTGTCTGCGTCTGTCTTTTTTATCTCAGAGAAAATGAATTTTCTCATTGGAATGGAAAAAAATGCCTTTCAAGATTAATGCACTTAACGTAATAAATTCATACTGTATACCCTGATTTCAAAGTAGTTTTATTGTGGCATACTTCAAAATCTTACGTTACAACTTATTTATTTTCTTTGTCATTAAAATTCACTTAAAAATAGCCCGATCTCATTGTTAAAATTTTTTTAACGTTTATATTCAAGATGTTTTATTACATCATTTTCAATAGAATTTAAGTCAATGGCATGTTCTTAATTACAGTAATGTTAGAACAACTTTTGGTTTAAATTTTAAAGATTTAAATCAAACTTTGAGTGGAAAATGTCGCAAATTGTTCAATTATGCATTTTTTACATTAGGCAATATTCTCATCAAAGCACTTCATTCAAAAGAACGTGCTGTAATAGGAAACATGATTTCTACAAAAGGCTTAATTTTCATCTAAACATTTTTTTTCACTAGCAAAATTGCAGTTCCTCCTTTAGTTTATCAATTAGTAAGTTTTTTTTTTTGTCTTTCCTGTTTCGATTTTTTTTCTCTTTTAATTAACGGTGCCCTACAAAATGTGCGAAAGCTACTTCACTAGTAGCTTTGTACAAGACTCATCTAGTAATTACGTGAAAAAAACAACCAAATAATAAAGAATACTTCTGATATGGTGTCTCAGCTTAGACACCATATTAGATAATGATAAGCTTACCAATTTTCTGGGCTCCAAACCGAAACAGTGTGTTTTAGTAAACTTAACAGTTTACTAAAACATAAAACTATTTATTTAATTGTATTTTTACTAAACTTTACTTTTTCTGAGATGGTTCGTTTTTTTTTTTATTTACATCATATAGAAGATATCCCAGCAAGAAAGTTATGAATTGGTTGTAACATATAACAGATGTTTATCATTAGATACTGAAAGTCTACCCCTTGTTGCAAACACCTAATGTTCTCCAATATTGAAAGAAACTCCATTATCTGGAACATATGTTGCAATCAAAGACATTGCAAACTCAACCCTATGAGAATCATTACAACTCAAAAATCAGGTATTTGAAACAATTATTTAATTACATAATTCAATTATTTTTGACACTGTTTTAGAATTTGAACCATAATTTACCCCATAGAATGACCAGGATATACCATGGATTCTCACCAAGTAGGTCATTAATACTCATGTAATAGTTTATAATTTCTTAAGTAACTTGTACTCTCTCTTCTAAGTCAAACAAGCCTTTTTAGCTTGTAAATGTATCCGCTGAAACTTATTGGCTGAATCAATACTGATTCTTCAGAATTCTGTTAGAGATACTAGGATTATAAAAATTATCAATAATTAAGAAGAGGTTTTATTCCAGAACATCATTATTTTCTTTTAGAATGCATAGTAATTTTTTGGAGAATATGGCAGAAGTTTTTGGGTTTCTTTACTGAAGTTAACAAATTAATTCAGAATATGCCTGAAATAATTCTGCTGTAATAGAATTAAGTTCTTGTATTAAAACTATATTATTAAATACAAACAGCTGTAAGAGAATGTTTAAAAACGTATGTAGGTCTAAAATTTAAAAATTCCCTACCAGTCAAAAAATTCTTGAAATCCTAAGCATTTTTGCATTTCCGGATATCACTCAAACCGCAGAGCTATCTGGCTTATCCCGGATGTATGGTAAACCTAGATAATGACTTTATGGCGCTGTGCCATTTAACAAACAGCAGCTTTCAATGTATAGCAAGATGGGTTTCTGGTGAAAGTAAGACTGATGACCACATAATTCATGCTCATTACTATTTTACTACTGTGACTAATTTGCCAAACTCGTAGCCATTGGGAGAACTATATATGAGCATTCGCAGCAGCTGGAATCTATACATTTATAACTAATAAGTAATTAAATAAGATAAAGTAGTCATTTTTAAACTTTAACTATCCCTTATTTAAATCTTATATAAACATTATTTTTCAAAATATCTGAAAATAAACAGTTTCGTAGCTGTTAAGACACTCACAAAAAATGAGATTTTTCAAGACGCATACAAACATAAATGTGTCATTACAGTTTCTACTATATCTCAAAATTAATTCCATACGCTTAAATATTACTATTGCTTATATTCATTGGATTCATAAGCTTTATTTTTTTTTTAAAGGTTTTAACTATTGCACATTAATTGATGGTTACAAATATTCTTGTGAACATAAGACATATAAAAACACGTGGATTAAAGTAATATTTCCAATACTGTTCTTTAAACACATACATATTTTAAATATTTCTTAGAAGTTTTTTATATTTCTTATTACAATAAAATCACTAACCTTTTTTAAACACGATGAACTAGTTTGCATTATAAAATAAAAACCAATAAATATTCAAAAACAATGAGTTACACATAAGTGATTTTTCCTCCATTTTATAATTCCCAAATTATAATTTTTAGCAAATGGAAAATCAACCAATGAAAAATCAATAGGGACTTTCAGAACAACGATTCCTAAATTTATTAAAATTTGTATTAAAAATTATTCAACAAACTTTCATCCAATCCCATACTCGGTGTTACAACCTGTTCCAATAACTAACTGTGTCATATTAAAAATGCAACAAGGTTCATCATGCCTAAATTTATATCGAATTCCACCACAGCAATCTCGCATCCTGACGGATGCAATCTGAAATCTAGTTACCAGCATACGTCTCCAGAAATGGCAGGTAATCCATGAATGCAATCTGCGTTAGCTACCTGTCACTTTCAATGGATTTCCCCAGGCACCCAGGTGATATAATGATATCGAACTGCCCAGGGTGTGGCTGAGACCCGCTCTTGCATAACCAAGAACCTCGCCTGTCAGTTTAGAAGTAAAGGTACCCCATATTTCTTCCTCTAAATCAGGTTTTCGCTCTTGAATCTTCTTCTGGTAAGTATGATAACCACTTTGCTTGATAGCAAATTACCGGATTAGTGGTGGCTGCTTCAAATTGGCTGTCGTTTAAACTAGCGTGGGGAGTAAAAATATCTGCTTTGCTCAAAGAAGATATTAATCTGAAAGCTAATTTCGATCTGCGTTTAAATTGCTTTTAAAGCCGTGTTGAATGGAACTACTTCTTAGAAAATGACTGGTTCCGTAAAACTTTACAAAGTATAAACAACTATTAAAAAATAATGGTTTTTTTGGATTTTTTTAATGTATGTAAATAATATGTAATTTAAAAGATGTCTTGCTTAAAAATTCCGTGTAAAATTATTTTAATAGCTATAATTTGTACATTTAAGTGTGTAAAAACTTATTCTTCGGGAAGAAGATTGTTTTCAAAAACAGGAAAACGTTTTTGAATATTTTGTATGACTATGAATTCGAATAAAAACGAAAGAAGTACAGAAACAAATAGTTTGTAAAAAGAATTTGGAATGTTAGTACACACATAACAGAATTCAAACTATTTATGTATATTTGTTTTTATTTATCAGCATTTAAAATTGATTTTGTAATGAAATTGTATCAAATTATGTCATTAATAGCGTCATTGAGAAAAAAAGTATTGTAATGCTTACAGAAGTATGAAGAAAATGTAACAGTATTAATTTGCTTTCTGAGTAAATGTTTATATGTACATATATTAACAATAAGGTTATATAGGAATAATTTGTTATTTACTTCTAACTTTAAAACGCTAACTTTACTAAGAATTTTTACTATATTCTTAAATTTACCTTGATTAAAAAAAATTCAAATGCTGTACCAAATAATGAAATGTTATATCAAACAGAATAACTAATAGAAAAAAATTTCAAACATCAAAAATCATTTTAAAATTTTCTTTTAAAATTAAACTAATATTTAAAAGAAAAATGTCATTTAATTACAGGTATTTTTTTAATATAACTCTAACTCTAATGGTTAGAAAGTGGGAAACTGAATAAGTATGAAGCAATGTGTTAAAACATACCATTAAAAATGGAACATCAAAAGGAGTTTTCAGAAACTCGGCAAACAAACACAATACGTGGTGCTTATTTTTAAATGATTCCTGCAACACAGCGCCAATTGAATGTTTATTAGAGTGGAATTCTACAGAAATGCGAGTATTCCTAGCAATGGACTTCATGATTTTAAACGTTGGTCAAATGGCAAGAGCTGCCATCTCTTTTTGCAGTCTTCTTCACCCCGTCAAAGTAGGAGCTTTGAATCATGGCAGATTTAAACTGCTTCAACCTATTTATACGGCAGATCTTCTCGCATCAAGACTAGGACCCATGAACTGACAACGCTGGCACGAGTTCTTGAACATGACCATTGGACTACCGCGGCCACACATTCAACGTTATTTCATTCGGTTCTAGAACTACTGAGGATGGCAGTATATGAAGTAACTCGTCTTGGTACAGAGTCGATGAGAATGTGTATGATATTCTCTTGGAGGACCTTATACTCTCTGTCAACATTTCCAAAAGTTCACCTTCGGAATGTAGCAGTGGGTCTGCATGTAACAGCTTTTCTATCACCTCCAAGATTGTTTTATTGATAAGAATCATAGAAAAATTGTAGCGAGAGTGAAACAAATACATGTTCCTCCTACAGAGCACGTTGGCTGATGCTATGTTGAAACAGTTGTTCTCCAGCTGATAAAAGGTATGGGCTCTCCCAAAGAAAGAGGTGTGTCACCGTCCACTGCATAACATTCCACTATCATTGATTCTTTATATTTTTTTAAATTCAAATTGAAGATGACATGTTATCGTAACAATGCCCCTCCACTCACCCTTAAGACCTCATTGAGGAGGTCTAAAGCATTCCACAAATGGTATTTGACATGTCACTTTATTGACGCCATACTCGTACACAAAGAAAATCAATCGACAAAATGAACTGAGTTATCCTTTTCTTCTTCAAAGCATGTTTCCTTCCGTTTTCCACATTGATGCAATCTGTCACTATTGTAAATTTAGTCGCCTGCATTCAGTGGCAGTCTTCATAACGGACGCTACGAAAGCAGGCCACTAATAACTAGCCTAAGTGCGATGATTCTGGTCAATATGAGAAGATCGAAGGTGCTCCGCTGCTTGTTGGTATGGGCTTGTTGGTATGGGTACTTCGATTCTCCCTTACTGCCGTCATTTTAGCCACACCTGCACCTCTGAAGCTGGATGTTTCTTTGTTCCAAATCTCTTTGCTACACTCATTACACTCTTCACGCATCTAGGTGAGAGGAATCAGCTGAGAAATGACGTATGGACTGACTTGCCTTTCTTAGTACAATCACAATTCCCATCATAATTCTCTGTTTGAACTGCCTCCTTTGGCGGTGGGATGGCATTCTCCACGGTCACACTTGTCCTTTGAACAGGAAAACATTTCAGCAATGATTTCCGTGACAGAAATGCTGGCATGGATATTGCCGATTCTGAAGGTTCTTTCCTTTATGTATTACTCAACGAGTTACAAAAAGATGTTTTTCTCCCATCAATTGTATTACTTCCTAAGGTGGACATGTAATTAAATTACATAATTTTCAAAACACTTCTTTTGAGTGTTGAATATTCAATTTCAAGTAGATAAACACAAAACATAAACATATTTTATTAGTACTTTATGAAAGTGTCTCATAAATGAAGTACTAAACTAGCATTAAAATTAAAACCGAATAGATAAATTGAAAACTAAAAAAAAAAAACAACTAAACAAACAAATATTATTTGCAAAGATACTTAATTTTACTACTACTTAACGTAATTACTTATTTTTATCACAGGATATTATCATTCCTTTATCAAGGTTTTATTAATATTAAAGGCATTATTTTGTATTCAAATAGTAAATTTTGAGTTTAAAAATATTCAAGAGTTGTATATTTTTTTAAATGTATGATATGAAAAATAATTAAAAATTAAATACTATATATATATGCACGTAACACAAATATATGTGTGCGTCTCTGTGCGAATGTCTACACGCACATTTAAATGTTCAGATATTTCATTTATCGCAGGAAATCTTGAAAAGTGGGTAAGTATATTCTCTATTTTTATAAAGCAAGACTTTTTTTTTTCTTTTTAGTGTATACATCTCCAGGGAAAATAACGAATTCCGTAAGAGGATGTGGAAAGGTTTGCAGACGTTCTTCTAATGTGTTCTCTCATGGAAAAAAATAAATTAAGAAATAAAAAAATGGTAGAAAGTTTGAACTGTTTAACGATTACTTAAAAGTACCGATGTTCTTTTTATGGTTGAAAAGAAACGTGAAAAAAAAGAGCTTGAAAACAGAGTTGCTTGAATTGGAAGCTAAAATGCTGAAGGCCAAAGTCAACCAAATGGAAGAAGAACTAAGTTTAAAGGACAATTAAACGAAAAATAGTTGCGGATATTTTTTTTTCTTTCAAGGAGTAAGACACACACACACACACAAACACAATGCATGATCAATCAAAAGGTTACTGCTAGGTACAAGTCCAAATAATACTATTTTGGACTGTGAGCGGGTTTATTTTGAATGCTATTTAAAAAGGGATTTTTACCAAAAATGAAACCTACATGGTTACTTACATCGCTTTATTTTTCGAAACTTACTTCTTTGATTGAAATTTTCTTTTTACTAACAAGGTTATTTTCTTGAAATTTAAGAGCATAATACGGCTAGCGTTTAAGTATATTTAAGAAATTATTTGCTCCATTCAACTTAATTAATTTCACTTTAGTTTTTAATTTAATTAGTAATATGATACCATTAGCATACATATTTATGAATATTTTTATGTATTATTCATATCCAAAGTTGTTTCTATTATTACTTTTCTAATTACATCTTTATCTATTCATTTTAATAATTAATCATTCTTAGATTGTTTCAAATTCTGAAATATGAGATCAATGAAAAATCAAGAAGTTGTTGCTGCTACTCAAATATCATTTGTTGATACACTAGGATCAAATTAATAAGATATTAGAATAAAAAATTAGGCAGCAGTAAAATGTTAAGAACCTATACATTAATGGAAATTTTATTTCTGAAATAGTATTTTCTTATTTAAATACTATGGTAAAAGAAGCTGTGTTCGAGAAACCTGCAGTCATAATATGCCTCAACTTAATTTTTGATATTTATTGGTTGACGAGATATTTATTTAATTTAAAGCATAACTTTTAAGTTACAAGATTAATTTATGTTCCATTAAAGTATAAATGATTAACTGTCATTTGAAAATAAGAAATTAATTATGCATAAATAAATATAAACGAATCAATTAGTGTTAATTCCAATTAAAAACATTCTTCCTTTCATCTTAATTCTTCCAATCACCTACAATTAAAATTACTCGTTTACGTAATGATTCTAACGCTACTGTATTTTGCAACATACTTAAACTGTGAAGACCAAACGACTTTCAAGTACTACTACTACATTCTCTCAAGATCAAAGTGAGAGTTCAGCTTTTGTGTTTGAACTGATTAGTAATTTTAAACTAGAATGGCAGATAGAGTGTTTATACTTACTTATCTGCTGATTATATATGGTTTTAAATACATTCTAAACTTGTGACAACATACTAAGTACTTGAGCACCTTATATTCATTCAGTGTATTGTGTTTGTATGTATAGATACCTCCATTATATATATATATATATATATATATATATATATATGCGTGTGTGTTATTTTAACCAAAATAAAAACGAATACTTTTTTAAAAAATAAATCTCTTTTGGATCATATTTTTTCAGCGTTACTTATATTGGTCCCGTATTACACTTTCGACCAATTTCAGCAAATCAGGAATTGCCGCCAAATGCTGTCGCTATTGTTACTTTCTTCGAACAAAAGAGGGGTACGGATTTCCACAATTGGCTTCTAATTGTGTGTTTTGGCAATGTATTTTTATTTGGAAAATTAGTCGATTTTTTAAATCTTATATAAAATTAATTTTTATAATTAGGGAAAATATTTCTAAATCCTTAAAAAGATGTAATTATTTCATATGTATATTTTTTTTACGTAAGAATAGCATTTGATGCAATTGTGATTACATATTTTAACTTTTTACTTAACAAAGAACAAAGCTGAAAGTTTTGATATTGGTTTTGCAGCAAATGATTGGTATTCAAAAAAACTTTTTTTAAGAATACTTATGGAAAATTCTTAAGAAATATATTAATTCTAATATTAATAATTTTTTTAAGAAATAAGTATTTATTTGATTTTAAAATACATACCAACTTTTATTACATGTACTAATATCAATTGTTAGAAAAAATATCAAAGTATTCGGAGTAATGGGGGAGGAACTTAGTACTCGAAATAAAGGAAAATTAGCGATTTTTTTTTCTTTCTTGGATTAATAAGTTTAAAGTTTTTATTTATCATTGGGATGTGAATAAAAACAAACATAAAATGTTTTTTTCCTGGGTTTTCTTTAACTTAGTGCTTTCAAATTTTGTGAAAATATAGAAAAAATTAAGATTAATAATTTAAGCTAAAACATTTTATTTATTTTTTTTATCTATTTTTGTCAATTGAATAGTACTGTGGCTTTAGTGTCCAATCACCTAGAATGTTAATTAACTAGATTGTTGAAGACCAAACAGTTCTAAGGGTACTTTCAAATTTTCATTTCTACTTGAGATTTCCACAGAATTTAGGGAAAAGACAGATCACCCCTCTTCAACAAGCAGACGTCACTCGAATTGATACGCCTTCTTCCTCGACCTTTCTTCCCTCCTTTCTCCACCCATCGACTTCTGTCGGTGACTATCGACATGAAAAGATATGGCTACACTGTCCAGATTAGCCGCCCCGGGTTAAATCGAGCATCGTATTTAAATGAGGAGGGCAGATCCCTGTTTCAAACGTCAGGGAAGTCTGACTAATTTTATCCCTTCCCCGAGCAGAATACGAAATTAAGTTGGAAAGGATTCCACGGGGATGGAGTGCTGGACACGCATATATTAAAGTCGAATGCGTCTTGCTGTCATGGCTTGATGTGTTTACTTCGGTTCGGTTTTACCCTCCACACTCTCTCTCGGTGAAATAAACTCTTTGTCAGTCCACATGGAAAGAAAATAAACACTGAGATCCTGAAGACAGTTACTGAGATATTGTTTCATTACCATTTCGAATTCTTTCGGTGGTCATTAATAACGGTTTCGTATTGTTAGAAAAGACAGATGTGAATGTATTACTGTTAGTTATCGACCTCACTGTCTACATACTTGGTTGGTCGCTAGAGTTAAATATTATAAGTAAATATTTATAGTAATGTTTTAATGAAGGATTAATCCTTAACCTCTCAGTTGCGCTTCCATATTTCGTAATGTTTAGTGGAAGAAAATTGAGAAATTAAAATCACGCTTTTAAGGTATCCGACTTATATACTTGCAACCATTTTTTTTTTCTTCAAAAAATGGAGATATGGGGATTTGTTTGTGGTTTTTAGATTTATTTAGTACGTTTTTAAAATAAATATGTTAAAATTAAGAAGAGAAAAATAAATTATTATAATTAAAATAGGAGAAAATTGGTTAAAAATTACAAAAACGGGACCCGTTCTGTACAAAAAGTTTATGAACAAATTTTCAATTTTGATGCGTTGCTTCCCTATTCATTTTTGAAATGACTTTCAGGATACGAGTTATTTTTATTTTTACAAAAACTGGTTTATGTTTACATAAGGGTTATAAATTTTGTACTATAGCAGTGATTGACAAAGCTGAAATTAAAAACACTTCTAATATTATACAAAACGTACACAAAAAATTTCAGTTAATTATTTTAAAACCTTTTTGAGCATTCGCTGTCCTTGTTTGAGCATTTTGAAAGAAAAAAAAACATTTCAAGTAAAACATATTTTAAAGTATGACATATTGCTTTATGTAGTAGCATATGCTTTTCCTTAAACACTTGTTGTTTTGTTCAAGTGAATGGAAAATAATACACTTGGTATTTCTATAAAGCTAATAAGATATAAAATAAAATCATAAAAAAAAACTTGTCAATTTTTGAAAAATTCACAATTTTAGGGTAGTCTGATATTTTAAAGGATATTGCAATATTATTAAGCAATAGTGTACTCATACGTATAAAAATCTCATGGAATCATATCTGGTCAACGGGTTCTGTGAAATGTAAAAAAAAAAAGTTCAATATCTTTTCAGGGAAAGAAGGATCGATATTTCCCTTTTTTGTGAAGAAAAATGATTCAATGTCGCATTAAATTATTAATATATAATGTATTTATTTGAAAGGAAATGTAAAAGAAAAATGTAATAGCTATCTTGACATATTTGTTCCAATAATTCTTGACATATTTATCGCAACATAAGTTAGTAATAAGCATAATTTATCTCTTCTGCATAATCGCATTTTAAAAAGATCTTAAAAAAATTACATTGGCTAGAATTCTACCACCAAAAAGGTTGGAATAAGTAGCGTACCCAAAGGTGATGTTTTGGAGCTTAGACCCTTACCATAGACTAATAGATTTTTAATTTTTAGCATTTAGATTACGTCTCCTGTTTTCTATTACGCTTTTTTTAAGAATATAATCCCATCATTTAAAGTAGTATGTGTTCTCTACTAAATGTAATACATTGAAATACGTTTAAAGATAAAATGTTCAAGATGAAATATTGGTTAACTCGAAGTAATACAATAGACCAAAACAAATTACTATATATTTTCATTCTTTTCTTCTCTTCTCTTAACCTTAAAAGATTTCCTTTTTACGAATGAAAAATGCAGAAAACACCAGCTTGGAATGTATTATTAGACTACGTACTGTATCTTTGGAAGAATGATTTGAAGTATATGATAATAATGTGTGTATAGCACCAATTATGGCAAACAAAGACATTTTAGAGTTTGCTCAAAACTCAAAAAATATCATTGATGCAGATTCCGACGACGAAAATGAAATAAATAATGCAGCTTCTGTTCACACGTCATCCGAAATAAGGAATGTCATGGAAAGTATACGTATTTATTTAGACGCTCATTCCAATAGTGAAATAAATAACAGAATGGACTACATCGAACAATTTTTGACAGTTTGATGGTAAAAAATACAATCTAAGTAAAATATTATATTATTTTCCATAAACTCAATAAATGTTTTGTTTTTCAAAAAAATTGAAATATTTTGTTACATTTCGATAGTTTCCTGGGGTTCTTTTTGTTTTAATGATTTTTATTAAATACAGACATATGTATATATATTTAAATAAAGTGCACTTTAGTCAAATATATTTTTTTTCAAAATCGGTAAACACGAAATAATATTTTAATCAACTAAATTTCGGGTTAAATGATTTTCACTGTACAATGTAATTAATTTTAGGTATCCCTCTCATTGTTCCTTACGTAATGAACATTTTAAGGGATACATGATTTGGCAAATATATAAGTCTTTTTTTTATTATTGCCCTTAATTCTGTTTTCTGAGAAAGAAAGAGTTCTTCACAAATATTGAAGGCCATTAAAATCAATGCAAAACTCTAGTTAGATTTGAAAATATTATGCAAAATCAAAAAAATTTTCAATTATACTAATTTAAATATATTTTATTTAATGAAAAATCCATTGATATAAAAGTTAATTGTATTTCATAATGCATATTTACATATAGTTTTTTTTGCAATATAATAAATTGTTTTGCTTTTTTTTTTTAATTTAGAGTGTCTCGTTTATGAAAAACAATCGAACAATTTCTGATTGAGAAGAATTCTTAGAAAATTTTTCTAAATGCTGAACGATAAGCTTTTCAAAATCATATTATCTTTAAATATTTACATAGTTTCTCTCTCTCTCACTCATATGGTATTTATAAATTCATATTTTTCTTATCATTAAATTCATTATACATTTTACCTTAATGTTGTTAATGTTAGAAAACTATTATCCGTACAAAATAAAGGACTTTAATGTAGAGTCGAATTTGATTTAAGTCAAATAAAATTTTTTTAAACTATCTTCCTTCGAAATAAATAATCACTTATAAGTTAAATCTTGATATATGCATTTTAATATCCCTAACTATCTATCATAGCAATGCATTCATTCCAAACATTTATTTCTCATCAAATAATTTCTCATTTTCAATTCCATCGAGAATACATGATTCATGCGGGTATTACAGTTATTCATCAAACAAATAATAATCTATAACATTTAAATATTTATTGAGTTACTGACATTTATGGTGCAAAAAATACATTTCTTTTTTAGAAGTATATTACATAATTTTGATATTTTAAGTTTTAACGTTAAAGACATTTTATTAATTTTAATACAAGGTAAAAAAAAATAAAATCAGCATACATTGCTTGCTTTGTTACTATCGTGATCATACCGCATGCCCATACGAAAAATCACTGAATGGCGAAACTGATGCACTCTAAATTTTCCAGGCTGAAACCTCTTATATTGACACAGTGAGAAAATTTGGAAAGAGAGTTTCCATCTCGGGTAACTGATTGTCGTCAACTGACCATAACCCAATATTACAAGGATCATCCCCAATAGTCCTCGTGTTCCTCCGAAACGTTTCTTTTATAAACAATTATTCATTTAAATACATTAATATTTTATAGCAATTTTTTAATATAGTATTGAAACATTGCACATTTTTCTTATTGTGTACGATATAAAATGACTTCATGATTTAATTAAGTTTTTGAGAATTATATATATATATATATATATATATATATATATGTATATATATATACTAGCCATTACTCACCCGCTTCGCTGGATATTTCATAATGTTTTATAAATATGTGCTGTTTAAACATATATATATATATATATATATATATATATATATATATAAATTATTGATATCTAAGTCGTAGCATTAAGAATTGTATTGCATTGAAAGATATACTTATACCTGTTACTGTCGCCTCTTGATTAAAAAAAAAAGGGCAGAACTCATCTAATTTGTATTTTGTAAAAATCTCTAAAATTGAAGTATAGAATGATATTTGCACTTTCGTAAACCTCTAACCAAGTTTATACCCGCAAAAACAATTTTCGTTGGATCTCTACTCATTAAAATAAACATGCAAGCCCAATTTCCAAGTCTAAATCTAACAGAAAAAAACGAAATTTTTACTATCAATACCGCCGTAATCCCGTTGAGAGTAATTTTCCAAAATAACCGTTCTTAGCGGATTCCAATTCAACAACAACAAAAAAAAAAAAAAAGGAAAACCAAATTTCATTGTTATAGTCCTTATAGTTCGAAAAAAGGATACTTTGTCAGTACGCCTCAGTAACCCCCTGCTTCCCCAGGAGTTGATTACTGCAAAATACATTATTAGTGAATCCCTATTCAACAAAAGAAACATGCTTAATAAATTTCAAGTATGTGGGTCTAACAATTCAAAAACAGGAATTTTTTTTCTATAAGTCCTCTTGATCCTCGCATCTCTCCTTAGGGTTGATTTTCGTTTTACTCTTTGTTAGAGGATTTGTATTCAATGAAAGGAACATGCGTACCAATTTTCAAGCAGGTAGATCTAATAGTTTAAAAACGGAAATATTTATCGATTACACCCCTTAATATCATGAAATGAAACTTGGTGGTTGATATTCATGAAACCTATCTTGCAGTAGTTCTCTGCTCTACGAAAGTAATCTGCTTACCAAATTTCAAGAGTGTGCGTCTAATAGTTTAAAAATGAGAATAATTATCTATAACGCCCCTTGAGCCCACGCCACGCCACCTAGGGGTCAATTTTCACAAAACACTTTACATAAGGGATCTTTAATCTATGAAAGAATTCTGATTATCATACTTCAAGACTGTACGTCCAGTAGTTTAAAAATGAAAATAAGTATGTATTACGCCCCTTAAGCCCCGCAACGCCTCTTGAATATCGATTTTCACGAAACGCATTTTGTAGTGTATCTCTATCCTATGAGAGGAATCTGCTTACCAAATTTCAAGACTGCCTCTAATAGTTTAAAAAAAGGAATAATTATTTATATCTCCCCTTAACCCCCCCCCCCGCAAAACCCGTTGGGAGTCAATTTTCCCAAAACCCATTCTGTAGTGGATATTTACTAGATGAAAGAAACATGCCTACCAATTTTCAAGCAGGTAGGTCAAGTAGTTTAAAAACGAAAATGTTTATCTATTACGTCCCTTAATCCCCTGCAACGCTACTTGGGGTGCTTTTTCCCCCAAAACCCATCTTGTAGCTGATCTCTACTCTATGAAATGAATCTATTTATCAAATATAAAGAATGTGCGTCTAAAAGTTTAAAAGTGTAATAATTATCTCTAATGCCCCCTAAGCAATGCCACTTGGCGGTAAATTTTCTCCAAATTCGTTTTGTACCGGATCTCTACTCTATGAAAGTAATCTGCTTACCCAATTTCAAGATTGTACGTCGTGTAATTTAAAAATGGAAACAATTATTTTTAATGCCCTTTAACCCTCCGTAACGCCCCTTGCGTTTCGAATTTCGCAAAAAATCTGTTCTTAGCGGATCTCTACTCCATAAAAGGAACATATGTACCAAACTTCTATTCTGTAGGTTGAATAGTACCGGAGATATCATGATTAGTCAGTCAGTCAGTTAGTAATTTGCTTTTCTCCTTTATATACATGTATATATATAGAGAGAGATAGATATACTTCAAAGGATCACAGATATATTGATACTGATGCGCAAACGCATGTGTACAGTTGAATAGAGCTTAGGTCATTAAAAAACAATTTTAAAATATTTCTATATAATAAAAACACAAATAAGATATTGTTATATTTTAGAAGGAAAATGATCAACAATACAATACTAAGCATTAAAATTTTTTTAAAATTATTAATTTGTAGCTTGTCGTAAATTCATTTGAGAAATGGTTTCCTCAAGTTAGAACTACCACATGGAATCAGCAAAGTTGACACATTGTATTTTTTTCAAATAAGAAGATAGAAAAATATAAACTCTAAAAAACTTCATGACATTTCAAAAAATTTCATGATCATGTAATTTTACGTGCCTGAAAGAAAATGTCATTTGTTTGAGCGGTTTTATTTTCAAATTGCAAATACTGTATTTTACATATGACGGAATAGTATTGTTAACTTTGTATTCATTTCATGAATAAAACATTTGTCTTTCAAACTTTGAAGACAGACAATGCAAATTTTTATGCTATATTAAAATAGAATAATAACATCTGACGAAATAGTTCTTTCAATGTACATTACATATTTGAAGCAAAAAAAGAAGATTAATCATTATTAATATTTAAAATGTATATATAATACGTAATCATACACACATATGTATTAAACTGTCTAGATATATATTTTTATTTTTGCTTTACTTCTTCAGATGTACATCAATTTAGTGCACGTGAGCGTATATGTGCGTACGTGTGTGTGTGTGTTCAAAACAAGAAATTTAATTATTTTCAAAAGAAATTTTTATTATTTTAAAATGTGGTATGAAAAATACCATTTATATTTTTACTTCGAAAAACACTTAAAGATTTTTTAATACACTTTTCATGTATCTCACTTTTTATTAGTATTTTAGAATGTGATTTATTATTTATCAAATGTGGCTGGCCATAAACTATCAGGTCACTAGGCAAGAGCTCTCCAATATGCCCTTACAATATAGTACAAACTCTTAAGTAGCCGTCCATCTGGTACAGTGGGCAGTGAAGCTGACTGCGGTGCCGTAGGGACTGGGTTCCAATTCCGGAAATGACATGGATGTTTGTGTTATAATCCTTTCGTCTGTCTGTGTTGTATACCCTTGTATTATACATTGCGCCGTGCACGAGATTTATAAATGTTAAAAAAAAAACTCTTAAGTACAGAGCACACGTCAAGATGAGCAGCATCCATGATTTGTCCAAAAGTAGAAAAATGTCTTTTAGAATGTGATAGATATAGGCAATTTGAAACATCTCAATATTTTTTCTTGTATTTTGCTATATGCAATATATTTTCTATATATTTTGAGTCTATGAATTATTCTAAAGATTAAAACATTCTTTTAAATACATTATTTAATCAAATAGGCAAAAAAATCAAAATTATTTTCCCAATACCTACAATTCTAGATAAATTTTAAAAAAGTGTGATTTTTTTTTGTAATTATCACAAAATTCAGAACGAATAACGTGTAAAAAAATATTTTCAATCACGTTAAAAGAAATTTTAATGTTTAATGCCGGAATTATATGTTTTAAAATCAAATTAACAGTTTCATTTTCATAAAGTTGTTTAAAAATTAAAGTGATTTATAAAGAATGTGTTTTCAATCAATTGCAAACTTGAGCAAGGTTAAATTTTATTCCCCAAATCAATCTAGTTTTAAGAAATAAGTATTTAATGATTTCTTATGATGTTTAATTTCGTTTCGGATACATACAATTGCATTTTATGAAAAAAAAAAACATTTCCACTAAATATTAATTTATAAGTAATAAATCATTCGGAAATGAACGAATCTTTTATCCCAACGTCATCATAATTTCAACATCTTTTACAAATCAGACGACAAAGCTGATGAAACGAATTACACCGCAAAAGAAAAATTATTGAGCGTGATCACGCGTGCATAAAATTCACTCGTTTGTTGAATATTTAATTAAGAGATTTCTCGAGCATATGGATTTACATGAACAAAAAAGTTTAGTTCCGAAAAATTTTCCATTGGATAAGCTGGAAAAAAAAATGCATGGAAATACAGAGATGCTAAGTCAGCATTTTATGCTGTTTACCTTGATCACTAATGGATATCTTGTCATTTATTAGATTTCTTCGTGTTCCGTCACGCATGTATTTCTTGAAAGACTAAACGTATTAATGAGATGAAAAGTGGAAATTAATATTCATCTTTCTCTTGTGGAAATGAATGCGCAAATTTATTTTCTTGATTGCTCCTCCGGGCAAACGTTTTTAGTAATATAGCAGGATAACACCGTAAAAGCATTTGTCCTGTAAAACTTTCTGTCAAATTATCATATGATCATAGTTTGCTTGTTTGCTTTTTCAGTGATTGGTTAATGTTTATATCTTTTTTATCTAACAGCTCAAATATTATTATTGATTTTAATTATATGAGTACGAATTAAACATTTTAAAAGAGGGGAAATGTTATTAACGATAAAAAATTACGCAACAAAATATTAATAAAATAGTGTAACCGTTGGTGTCGTAATAACTCTTAACTGACTTTCCCAAGCGGCAGAAGTCGATTTAGCAATTATTTAATTTCAGAACAGGCAAGTGAAGAATGAATATGTTCGCTATGAAAAACCGTTCCAAATCATTGTCCATAATTTTTGCTTATGAAGTTTGCAATCTAATGTTTTATTATAGAGTGATTTTATGTAACCCAACTTTAATGTATCACTTTCGGCTTAACCTTTAACCTTCAACACTCTACGGTAATAATTTAAATATTGCTATTTATAACTGATATTGTTAATACTTAATTTCAAGCATTTAAAAGCTGCATTCTGTAGCATAATTGTCTCACTTTCAACATAATACTTTAAAAAATACCCTAAAAATTGTGAAATCGTGATAAATTAAAAATATGTACCATGTATTCTCTTAATAATAGTTGGACACTTTAAAAGTTAATTTTATTCTATTTGAAAAATAATGCTTCTTATAAAGGTTTGAAGTATTTAAATCAAACGTAACAATTTTATGAAAAAATTAAATAGCATACATGCATTAAAAGTTCTGTAAAAGTTGTTTCTAATGTTTTGAAAAAAACGTCTTTTTTAAACCAAATAAAAACAATATGCAAAGAATAATAAAAATATAGTTCTTAAGCTTTTCTTATATTTCTTATAAGAAACAGAATTTATAATGCATTAAAATTTTATTTTTTTTCGCGAATTGGTAATTAAATTAATTTTAGTTTCGTTGCTAGTTTTGTAAGATAGCCAATTACTTCAATTTAATTAAAACAATGAAGGATATTGTGTATTTTTCTTCACTAGTTACTTTAATTTTATTTGCGATTATCTGGGGAAGTTCATCAAATTGCTAGAAAAAAACATCACAAACAATTAGGTTCTAATATAGTTGTATATGTTAAATTCTATTTTAATTTTTTAACATATAATATATATTTAAATACATTAATCCATTCTCAAAAGTATTCAGTATTTTTGCAGGATCATGTAGAATTAATTTGCAGAGCTATTCTTAAACATTTGCAGTGGATAACAAAAAAGATAAGTTATTTAATGCTATTACTGATAAATTATGTGATTTATGATTTCCGTTTTGAAAGAATAAAATTAGTTTAAATCTGCGAATAATTCTACGCACATAAGAGTCACAATTGGTAAATATATATATATAATATATATATATATATATGGTGGTGTGTGTGTGTGTGTGTACCCATTTTCTTAAGTCCATGGATTTAGTATTTATATTATAGAAATTGAACTTACTACACAGGCAATAACATACAGAATATATAATATGTGGTATATAAACAAAAAATATGTTCCTCGTATTTTAAAGTAGGTAAAATTTCAATATGTTCCTTTTTGAATAATTAACCCTGGATAACTAAACTTAAATCTATTCACTCTTTCTCCCTCTGTAGTTAATCATTTGACTCATAGACTAAGAATTAAAAACTTATGTATGTTTTTATGTTTCCTTTATATATTTCAAACAAATTAGTATATCTTAACATTTTTTATAGCATTTGGTACTCTAACACGTGTTATACTGTCAACCAATTTCACAAAATCAAAAGGCTTCGCTAAATGCCATGATATATAGTCAATAGTGGAAACCACTCCCACGCACTAATAATAGGGATGACAGCATTTGGCGACATTTTTTTGGTATTGGTGATGTTTCTTCCTTTGACAAAATTGGTTGAGGCTATAGTACGTAAGTGCCTTATATTTTAATATAAAAACTGAAAAGTAGTAAAAATTAATGTTTGTAATTTCAGTATATGCTAAAAGTGTAGTCTCCAAAAATAGTTTTGCTACTGTAGCTGTACATGTACTTTGTCCTTTCACATTTTTTAAACAGAGAGTAAATATTCCGCATCTCCACCAGTGAGTAGTATATTAAACAATTATTTTAGTAAAATAAGGTTAAAAATAACGTTTTCAAAGAAAAAAATTTTCATTTATATCTTGAATATATGCAATCATAAATATATATAAGGTGATTTTGATTTCAATTATAAATACATGAACCATAACTCTATCGTCCTCAAACGAAAAGCATATTTATACTTCAGTTTTTTACCTACTTTTTCTTACAAGACCTTAAAAAATTTCGTTAAAATCTCATACTTCCATTGCCTTTTTTTACTCTGTTTATTTAATTCTGTTCCAATATTTAATCCCAAACGTGAAAAGCTTTCAGAAGGTCAAAGTTAATATATATTTCAAACCATTACTAATATATCAATGGTAAGAGAAAAATCATAGTTTTGTTTGGAATTTTCTACGCCATAAAAATACACACTCATTATAAATTAAAGAGGCTACCCAATAAAAATTTCGTATTGCTCTGTATAATTCAGAAACGAAAAAGTATTTCTTTACAGTTCCATAAAATAAAGACCACAATAAAAATATTCTCAGTCCGTATACAGAGAGTAAATAAAAAGTCACATACGACTGTGTACTACCCTAACATAAAAATAAATCTATATAAAACGCTGTAGGATTTTATGCGCAGTGCAGCTGACACAAGTACCAACGTACATACGAGAAACTGAGTTTTACGATCTCTGGTAGTTTGAACTGCAAGGAGTATTAATACAGTAAGGAAAAGCGTGCTCTATTTTTCCAATAAAACCTAACCTGAGATCTTTTAATATATCATTGTGCAAAAAAAGGAGCTTTAAATTCGCTTTACATGCATCTATTTTCGATTATTCAGCTGTAAATGCATACTTCTGGAGATTTAAATTCATTTCACTTGCATAAATATTTGCAACTCTTCGTTATTGTTTTCTGTCTTAAAATATTTTCTTAAGTTTATGTAGCATATACTAAGGAGATATAATACATTTTAATACATTTAAATACTTTGAAAGAATTATTTTTTAAAACTCGAATGATATTTTAAATATTTTAAGTCATAATAAACACATCATAAATATTTAAGACAATAAAGATTTTTAAAAATTTATTTAAATGTTTAATGATTAATTTAGAAAAGGGATACATGATTTTTGATTCCTTGAGCATAATATGTATAAATATACAGTTAAAATATGCAGCGAATAAATTTCATTTATACTTAAATTTATTTTACAAGAAAAAATAAATAAATAATGAGTTTCAATATTTGCACGTTTGTTTTTATTCGTTCCATATTTACATGGGTTTATTTTTATGTGAGTTCATAAAAGTAGATAATAATGAATAAGAACTTTTTTTTTTACAAAAAAAATATTATAATGTTTGTATATTTAAGTTATTTATATTCACACTTAATTTGACTAAATTTCTAAGAGCAAGAACATTTTAAAAATATACGCGATAAGTTGCGATTTATGCCATTTTTCTAATTAAAACAGGAATTATTCTTCCATTTCACTGAAATATTCTAAACCAATAATTTCTTAATGTGGTCGTAAGTTTCACATCATAACGTTTGTAATTTATTAATATTTATTATTTGTTTTTTTTATCAACAAGCACAGCATTGTTACATACCTTTTGTAAATCCTCTCTTATGATTTCTCGTAACTTAATTTATATAATACTGTAATTAACTTATAATTAACTTTACTTTTAACATACTAAATTAACTTTATAATTTCATTTTTGTTTCTATTTGTCGATATATATCATTATTTAAAGGAAAAAATAGTTGAGAGATCAAAGGATAATAAATAAATTTTGCAATGTAGCACACTCCATTTGCGTGATTGTTTCTTTAACTTTCAATAAGTATACATTTGAGAGAAAGAAAAGAAACTCTCTATACCCTAAACAAATGCCTTTCCATTTTAGTGGTAATTTTCGATATATATAAATATAAAATATAATTTGTTTAAAAATTAGGTTATCAAAAATTTAAACTTTAAATACATTTTGTATGTAGATATTAACTGTTTTATTGATAATATAAACATGCAATTAACTCAATTATACATAATCAGACAATTATTTTTTGAATTAATTAAAGCAAAAATGTTTCCTTCATATTTCTGCCACGATATGTAATTATAGTGGGTTTTTAAATCGTTGAAAATTAAATTTCCAAAATGTATGTGAAAATATCACATGAGAACTGTAAAACAAAATTTTATAGGGCTTACATAGAATCATAAGTTTAATTATTAAACCATTTAAATTAATTCCATCCCTATTATTTCTACTAAATTGTTCAATCTTTAAATGTATAAATTAAATTGATGCACTAGGGTTCAGGTAGGAAAAGGAATATTCATTATGATCAAATATGTTTCGCAAGACTATTTCAAACAATGAGAAAAGTTTCTAAATAAAGAAATACAGTAGGTGGATTAGTGAGAGAAGGCAACGACAAATGGTGCGCATGTGTTATGTTATCTATATTTTGCAATTGAATCGAAGAGTTAAAATATGACATTTGTCTACATTTCAGTCTCCAAATAATCACCATTAAATCAAAAGAATGAGGTAGTGAAATCAGAATCAATACACAGAATATGATTCAGATACTATATAAATGCGTATAACGCAATGCTTCTCAAACTTTCAATGTTTGCGACCCAATTTTCAGCAATAATTTTCATCGTGCCTCTTTCCGTACAACAACCATGTTTTGAATGCAATAATAATGTACTAATATGTTTAAGTTACAATAAACCTATAATTTATCAGGCAAAGAATTAAATTTTGTACATGACAAGCCCATAAAAATCATTAATAATTATTAAGCCTGTTCTTAACTTAGTATTGATAAATTAATTATCAAATACATTGTGCAGAACTGATTCCTATATAAGTACCGTAAAATCCGGCGTATAACACGTACCTATACTTTAAAGCTGCAATTTTCAATTTTTAGATACATTCGCCGTATTCCTTCTCTTTTTCACGAAAAAAATTGAAATGTATGTATGAAACCTTCTAATGTTTTGAAGTCATTTATTAGAAGTTATACTTGTCGAACTACATTTCTTTGAGTTATGCAATTTCTTTTAATTCGATATATGTAGAAATCTAATTTTCTTATGCTAATCTTTTTTTTTTCTGTTAAAGCTGTCATTTTTATTCCTGGCGTAAGACGCTCACCCTTAAATTTCGATCTTATTTTTTTTGTGTTAAAAGTGCGCCTTATACGCCGGATTTTTCGGTATATTATTAGCAGTATAAATGTGCGAGGATGTATTTAGTTTTGTTTCTTTTCAGTAAATTCATATTTTTTTAAAAAATCTTCTATTTTTGACTTTTCGATATTCTCAAGCACCCGTGCCTGTAGGGTTATCACGCCCCTTAAGGGAACGCACCCCACCGTTTGTGAAACACTGGTATAACGTATTGTCTAAATTATTGTATACGCATTTGTTGCACGAATTAAATGAAGAGATACTGTCCTACCATTAGAAAAAGACAATATGTCCGATTCAGAAGAACGTGTTAGAATTATTAAAATTAACTTTAAGGTAAAGTTTCCTACAAACCTATTTAGTAATATTTAGATGCGTTTTTTATCTTAAGGGGGTTCACCCATGTGATTAGTTCAAAAAATCAAAAACAAATTCTTTTTTATAAATTGCTTTCTTATCATGTCTAGAATACGGTGTTAAAGAGATTTTTTAAAATTCGAAGTCATTATAAAGGAGCAAGTGCTAGAAAAGCAGCTGTTCAGAGAGCTGAGTTGGAGTGTATATGTGTATATATATATTCGGCTTAATACCGTTTACCCTTCCATGCAAACACACGTTCATACAAGCATAGACAAGTTTGTAGAGGTTTAAAAGGTTAAATATCTATGGTTATTGAATATTTCATCGGACTTGTTTTAGTCTTCACCACCAGGTATCGCCGATTGAGGGTGAGTTAAGATTCCCATTGTTTTAATCGGACTTGAAACTTTAAACGTCTTTTTCTCAAAACTGTGTTTTTCAAACTTTCCTCCATCATACCTCAAGAACGATTTTCCCGAATGATTTCAAATTTATAGGGTAGACTCAGCACATACATACGCACCAAATGGACTCCCGACATTACAAAATTCAAAATATTTGTATTTTTATAACAAAAAAACCCCATGATTTTCGAAACTTTTCCTTCAGAGGTCTATCAAAAATCCAATTTTTGGATATTTTCAATTGAGTATAATTTATTCTGTGCATTAAGTTTATAGATTAAAACGCCGTTAATTTGTTTTATTTCAGACAACCAATCAGCTGGAATCGTAGAGGAAGTGAGCGTCCCTTTTTTTGAAGCGGGTGTGTTCAGAGCGCTATAGCTTACGTTCTATTGGATATTTTTGGCTAAGCATTTATATCATACTCTTAAAATACATATGAGTAAATGATAAAAAATCTTAAAGTTCTATCTTTTTACTGGTTTTCAAAAAAAATTCTCTAAAAATGCTTAAAATACAGGTTGTCACATGGGTGAATCCCCTTAAATCACATATATTAATATTCAATAAACTATTAATATATTAATAGTTTGATGAATAATTATACTGTTTCTTATAATATTACTTTACATTAATTTGAAATATCTTATTATCATTATATTATTAATATGAATTGCCTTAGTAACTTCATATTATAAACATAACGTTATATCTTACAACATTTATAACATCAAACACATATATGTATAAAATCATGCTTTTAAGTAAAATAATTAACCTTAATTTAATAAAAAATCACTATTTAGCAAATGTAAACATTATATCATAAGGTGGGAGATTACTAAATGTCTACGGTGAATTTCATTTATTTATCTGCTTATAAATCAGATCTTCCCAGACTCAAAACACACTTAGTCCAAACTAAGTATTACAATGACTAAAAACGTTAAGAAATATATTTAATATTCCTTTAACAACATGCACGTAATATTATTTTAATAAAATGTTATCCCTTTTAGCAAATATATTTACATAATGTAATTAAATTTTCCCTTGTATTTTCAGGGGACGTAAAAGAATTACAATTGCATAACTTAAAAGTAAAGTAGTAAATGAATCCATTTGTTACATTTCAGCCATAAAATAAAACAAAATACTCTTAATAAATCTCAGAGCTATTTTCCTCCTTGATGTCTGTATCAGTTTTTTTTAATGTTTTCTTTTTTCAGATCATTTATTTTTATTTCTCTGCCGTCCATTCTCATACTTCTTTTTTTTTTCCTTCCCTTTTTTTTCTCGTTTTTCCTGAATCTAGCTTTGCACGTCAGCTGACGCAACTGTCAGTTTTCATTATGTAAGGTGGCGCCGCTTGTCCAACTTGTGTGACTCTCCTCAGTAAAAACCCTCCACCACACAAATCCTCACATAACACCGAAGCAAATTCTTAAACATATACGTATAAAAAAAAAGGTAAAGGAAATGAATAAATTTTTAAGAGAACATATATAAAAGGAATACATGCCTTTATCACAGAGCGTGGCAAATATGTAAGATTAAGGGATTTAAAAGTACTGATTTCGAGAAACCAAAAAATAAGAGATGCAATGTAAAAGAAAATGGTAAAAAAAAATCGAACTGATTTATTTTATATTTTAGAATCAGAGGAGAAATTTAGCTGAGTGTTTTGATGCAGACGGCCATGTTTTCAAAATACTGCCAGATCATTTCATCATAAAAACCCTTCAGAATGAAATTGAACTTTCAAGCTATAATTGCATCGTATAAATGAGAATTTTTTTTTCTTAATATGAGCCTTTTAAATAGAAAGGATAAAAGGAACCAATTTAGATTTTATAGAATTCAGTTTTTGCACGCATTTGAACAATCCGATTATTTGTGTTCGAAATGAATTCATAACAAGTTTATATTTATACATGAAATGAGAAAAAAGTAGATTATTCTTCTAATGGAAAAGACCATTAAAAATATATATACAGATATATAATACATAATAGCATTTCTTTTTTTTCAAAAATATTTGACAATCGATGATAAATAAGTATTTGCATTATAGTTTTCCCTTTGAATTTTTGAATTTGCATATAGTTTTTAATTATTTGTATTATAGTATACTCAATAAACAATGGGTTTATTATACTTGAAAATTTACGTATGTTTTAAAAACATTTGATTGAAATTGTTTCCAAATAAAATGTGTGCATGTGTGTGTGCGCACGCATGCGGGTTTGTGTGTGTGATTCGTAAAATAATATACAAATTACTTACTAATTTTATGCCCGTTAAAGCAAAGAACATATACGATTGTGTTTAAAGTAATTTGTTATTGATAACAAGAAATACCGAATCATAACTATGCGCATACAAACTTCTTTAAAATTAAAAAAAAAAAACCGTTTGTTTTATTAAATCCCAATTTTTCATAAACATTCTTAAAACCTATACAAAATAACAAAAATCGAAGCTATAATTCAAACGTATCACAGTGTAAGAAAATTTCCTGAAGTAATTTATCATATAAGAACCTTTATTATAAATGAACTTCAATATTAATTCATCACATGCATTTTTTTCAAAACAAAATTAACTTCAGATTGATATTAATTTAACAAACACGTACGATATTGTGATATAAATAATTAACCAACTAAAAGTATTAAATAAATGCGGTAAATAATGTCTTAGAAACAATTAAAATATCTCCCATACATACAAAAAGTTCGATTCTAGAAGTTCTTACTCCAGAATCAAATTAAAAGGTGTCGTTCGATAGAGCTTCGTTAATGAGATAATGCAGTTATAGCATTCTTATAAGATGAAGGAAACGATGAGAAAATTTTTCTTTGAATAAGGAAAAAAAATTCTACGAAAAGGAATTCAGTGAATTTTGTCACGACAATTGTTCGATAATCACGCAGAAGCAATGGGAAGAGTTTTATTAAGTATGGGTGAACAAGGTGAAATAATTACTTGTCATTACGAAGTTGATTTAACCGATAAGAAGTGTTCTTTATTCGGGTTTTGAAAGTTTTTTCCCCTCATTTCTCTTTTTAATCGAATGGATGAACTTCTCATCTTATTTGCTTTTTTTATTTTTGTTGGGTGGAAGATTAAACATAAATTGCATGAGATATATTTTTGTATTAGAGCAAAAAACATTGCCAATGTATTATTTTGTTCAGACATGAGTTATACTAAGTTTAAGAAAAATAATTTAGCAATAAAATAAAATACTTAATCGGAATGAAATAATAATGTGTTAACGAAATTCATTATAGGTGCCAGCATTTATTTTTTTCTGGAATACCTTAAATTATCGATAAATATGCTATCATTTAAAAAGAGATATTTGGATGTCATATCGATAAGTTTTTAATGTACATATATAAAACAGTATTATAATAATAGAAATATGATTATCATAATTTTTCAAACAATAAATTCTGGAGCCATAATATACATACAGCATATAGTAAAAAGAGCTATTGAGCTTTCTTTAAATTTATAGGGAAAAAATAATTGAAAAACAACGACAAAATAATTCATTAAGGCAATATGGTACCATCTTCACATTTTTTTTATTTTTCATATTTGATATTAGGTTTTAATTGTATTTCATAAAGGTTAATATTTAATAATAATTCCTTACAAAAAATTTTAATTTGTTGCAAAATGTTAGTCAAATTTAAATTTTCTTAGCTTTTTTAAGCATTTTTTAAATCTCTAAGGCATTTTTAAATATGTCTCCTTTCTTTCAAAATTTTTTTCCAAGTACCTTGTAATAAACTACATGCAACTGTTCATGTTTTTTTTTCTTCTGCTGCTATTTAATTTTTTAAAAAATTTTTATAGTTAAACTTCCAAAAATTCGCAAAAAAAACATTGATTTTGAATTTGAAATTTTTTAGAAAAAGTACTAAACATGTTAGAGCTAATTCCATGCACAGTTTTATAAAAAAAAACATTTCAGAACACGTATAAAAATTTTTAAACCCATACTTCAATTATCCAAAAAGCCTCAGGGTTTTGAATAACAGTATATGTACAAAAATTCGACATGGAGAAATATGAGTTTGAAGTTTTCATTCCATGAATAGCATGATATAATATTCATCAAATAGTCTGAAACTTATATGAAATATTAATTAGCTTATTTAAAACTACTTACCATAAGAAATTGCACAAATGTAGAACAATTAAACAGTATACTGCCGTAATAAATATATAGGAAAAAACGAATGAATGATCAATATTTCACAAAACTTTCTCTTAATAATTATAAAAAAAATAAATACACACACTTCAAAGCTAATTCCATGCTCAGAGCTAATGCACAACATGTACAAAAGATGTTTATTCCTTTATTTTTTTTATTTCCATGACTGGTAAAGCCTTCGTATGTTAAATATTGTACACGAATAAAAGCAAAATCAAATAGCAATTTATAGGTAAAATACATCAAAATCTAAGAACTGTATATGTGCATTTGTTTAAATAAATATTTTAATAATAAAAGTGTTGAATCTCGCACACACATGGGATATATATATATATATATATGTATATATATATTTCAACAAAAACAAATATACAAAAATTGGAGAGTTTTTCTATTCTTGCGAATTAGATTTTTGATTATCTGATTTATCAAAATGAGATTTAGTATTTGTTCCTTGGGAGAATCCGTTTTGTAGTTTTAATTTCATTCATAATAATATTATAAAAATCATGCACAACTTTTAAATGTTGACCAAATGCATTTGATCTTCCAGTAAATAATTCACAAACTAGAATTTGTGCATGAATTGCACAATTGTTTCTTAAATGATTTATTACTGCATATATAATGTCAATCTTATTGATGCGCATTAGAAAAACAATTAATTCATTTTTTATCAGGCTCTTTTCTAGCAGATAATCTGAAATATAGGTGTGGCAGTTGCTGTTTTTCATCAAACATTGCTCCATTACTTAATTAAAAATGCAGGTAAAGCTTTAAAATTTTGCAGGCGTATTTATTAAAATTCGGGGTATCAAATAAGCCAATAAAAAATTTTCGACAGTTTAATGATATTTAGGTTACCATATTACCTTAAGTTTCTTAGAATTTTGCACAACTTATCGTTATTTTTATTTATTAAAAACTGTTTATATTGAAGTAATTTCGAAATTGTAATTTTTCTTCCTTCAGCACTCATTATTAATCACATTTTACTTTAATTCCTGTATACTAATTTATATTGATAACGTTAATATAATGCTCATTTCATCCTTGTGTATTCTTTTAAATCAATCCTAAGTGTGTTTTGGATAACCAGGATTGGATATATATATATATATATATATATATATATATATATATATATAATATACAATATTACCATTAATCTGACTTAAAGCTGTATAGTGCATACACTGATGGCCATAAAAATTGCAAAACCATGATAGAAAGCAAATACAAAAATGATGCTTATTGTTCGTAAAGCGTATGAAGACAAAATGTTTAAATTTGCATGCAAGTTAGGGACTTACAGGGGGAAGGGAAATTAGTAAAATCAGATGTCACCCCCTAGAAGCTAAAAAGGCACTTATCCAGTTTAGCATGGAATTGAACTGGGTTGGGGCAACAAATTCCATACTGTATGAAGTCTATTATGTCCCACTTCATGAAACGTATTAGGTGGAGAGGGGTGGAGTGCCGGTCCTTTAGCAACCTATGACGAGATGTTTTCAATTGGTGACATATTGGAGACCCTACAGGCCAGGGCAACTGTCGAATACTCTGTGTATCGAAGAAGGTCAGAATACTACGTGTAACATTAGGTCTTGCACAGACCTGCTGGTAGAGGGTGTTTGATAAGACTAAAAGATAGGACACAACCATTGGATGTACGATGCTAGAAATGTACTTATCTGCATTCAAATTACCGTCATTCTGAACCAGAGAGGGGTGTGTCATTAAGGCATTGGTTGCCCAAACCATCACAAGAGATGTAGGGTTCCTTTGCCGATATGCCAAACACGCGTATACAGCTATCACAATACTGTGAATGATGATTTCGAATCCTCCATAATCCCAAATTGCTTACAAATTGAATCATGTTTTCTTCCTACTATGCTGCATACGTACAATAAATAAAGTTTTATATTAATTGTTTTCCTTCTTGTGTTGCAATATTCAGATTTAATAGTGTTTATGCGTATGGTATACATCCCATCATTTTTATAATTTATTTTATTTCATATATTTTAGAAGATATTCTATAATTCCAGGTTTATTTTTTTCCAAAGTTCCATAATCCTGCTTTAAATGTGCATTGTACCAGATAGATGTAAGAGAAAAGAACCGAAGTGTTATAAAATTTAACCAGATTAAAATCGTTCTATTTTGCAAAGATGCATATAAAAATTATTTAAAATATTTACAAATTACTCTGAATATGAAGAATTTCTTAATTTTGACAAAAAATATTCTAATGTTTTTAAAATATTTTTTTTTTTATGAAACATATAACTGTTTTTTTTTTTTTTGAAAAATTGATGCATATATTTCTGAAATATATTTTATATATGTTATTGAATAATGAAGTGCAATTTAATTAAATGAATTATAATATCTTCTTTACTCAATTCCGTACAAATTATATCATTGGCACATAGTTGTGAATATAAATTTGCATATTTGAAATAAAAAATTGTCCCATCAGAAAATAGACAAGACGTAATAAGATGAGAAATAAGCAGTAGACAGAAAAACTGTCAAGTTTTGACATTACCAGTAATTTGAGTTTTGAGAAATATTTCTTACTCTCTCTGTATATATGCATGTTCTCTCTCTAGTACACATTATCAAAACTTCAATTAATATCGTTACATAAATTTTATTTCTTCTCTTAGATATGTCTAATTTATATGCAAATGACTTTCAGTGTTTCTTTAAAAGTTTTACTTCACCATTAAAAGAAGTCATAAAAAATTCCATCTTATTTATGTTAATTTTTTTAATGTTGAAGTTAAATTTACATTTATATGTGTCCACAATTAAAATACCATAATACCGAATGTTCTTTATTTGTTTTAGTGATGTTTTGATATTTACATATTTCAACAAAGCATAGGTGTGGAATTATATCTTAAAAGGACTTCTGAGTAATAAGTAAGTCATCAGACGATTCAAAAAAGAAATTCCATTTCTTAATTCAACAGTTTTATTAAATATCTCAACAAACTGCGAAAAAACCAATGCACCAATTTAGAGATTGAATTTTAACTTTTGGTTATAGTAATATTTTCAGTTTGGTTGGTTCATAAACAATATGTGTCTTAATTTGAAATTCTCATTCTATGCACATTATTGGAATTACTAAATGTCAAATGTTTCTCAGATAGTCTATTTCCTTTCAATTTCTTACCTGAGACGCTATAAAGGATTAAGTTATTCAAAATGCATTTTCATTTAAGAAAGTAAAACATTTACTCATGGATTAGTTTACAGCTTTTTTTACTGTCATTTAACTCAGAAAAACAAATCGAAAAAGATTTACAGATAAATATATACGATATATTTTAGTATAAAAATATGGTAACTAAGTTGAAAAAAATTAAAAAATCAAGCTGAAAACATATTTAAATTAATATTTATCGTTGTATTAACAGCTTGAAATATGCATAGGTAAGAAATTGAAATACTAATATTCTTAGCAGCAAAATAAAATGTTTTACGCAGCTAAAATCTTTATTTTTAAAATTCACAGAATAAATATATATTTAAATCCACCGAATTCTACAAATATGTAACTTCACTTTTTATCTATTTAAAAAAAGACAACTTTATTTATAACTAAAAGCATATATATCTGCGAAAAATACGAAATAGTAAAGAAAGCTATTTCAAAGTTTAAACTTCAAATATTTGGAATCGTGCGTGGAGAGTATCATTTACTGAAGAGCATTTTAAACATGCAATTCATTTTTACGACTGGCTTCAAGATTTGCATTTCTCCTTTCATATCTGGCGGAACTGCTTCATCTTCAATAAAGACAAGATGGAACTGACATCCCTTCTTTAAAGCAAGGGAAAAAAATCTTTTCTATTCTCCAAAGCAAACTTTATTCTGCTTGAGTATCCACTCGACGTAGGACTCTCCACATTCGATGTTAACCACTGATGCCGTACGTACGATGGATGTATGGAAGAAAAGAACCAACAAAAAAAAGAAAGAACTTCTACCATTCAGAACATTTCGTGACAAGTTTTCTCAAGCGAAACGCCCAAATAGATAACGAAAATTAAAGAAGCCACACAAAATGCATTCTGAAGGCAGGAGAAACCAAAATAGCCAGTTGTGTTTGTTGTGTAACAGTAAATATTTTTCTACTAACAGTCTTTCTTGTTGTTTTATTTTCTTACATACAAGAAAGCTAATGAAAATAAAATATTTTTACACAAGATCTTGTAAGAATAGAAATCTGAGAATGTATATATTAAAATATTTCTGCGGCAAGCAGGGATTTGTACAAACTTTTAAGAACTTCATATTTGTCCCCAGTTTTAAAGAAAGGCACGAAACGAAATAAAAAGCTTATATTTTAATACTTAATCAAAACTTTCACAGGTTTTTATTTGTTTTTTAATAGTAAAATAATAAAATCTTATTTCCTGTTCAAAATAGCAGAGAGGTTAAATTTTTAGTAGATCTCTTTAAGAACAAAACTTATTTCTTTGGCATTTTTAAGAATAAAAATGTGCTACATTTTTGTTTTAATTAAGAATAAAATAGAGATATATATCTAATTATATAAGATGAGAGATATATCTCTAATTATACACATTCTAGCAATTTTCTTTTTAAATTTGCACTGCCTGAGTGTAAAGCAATCGTTATGGAAGTATACATTCTAATGTTAATTATTGATCAGAAATTTTAAGGCTTTTCATCAGCTTAGAAATACAAATATATATCTAGTATCAAAGAAGAAATAATTGTATTTGGTTTATATAAATATAGTTAATTCCTAAGAGAAAATTTTTCCTTGTAGTTAATGCATTTATTTTACAAAAGTAAATCCTTGCTGACAATTTCTAGAAATATATTGACAGCAGTTTATTTTTGTGTTTTATAATACATCTAATACATAATATAGTAATTATAAAAATGATTCTAAGCAAGTTTTTCAAAACTAAATCTTGTGGGGAAAACGTAGTTATAAAACAACCAATTTTCAATAAATTAGCTTTTATTTATGATTTTATTTTATATTATGTCTTTATACTAGTAAATTCATTGTAATTTTCTTATTCTTTTTTTATCACTTTCATTTTTTAGTTTCAAAAACAAATTCAAATCAGCACATTTTACTGCAAAGAATTTCCAAATGTTTTACTTACTGTGTATAGAATTAAAACCCCACTGATTATATTTATCATTACTAAAGAAAAAAATAAAATTCTTGGGGATTTTTCCATTGTAGGCACCTTTTTACTCAAAATTATGTAAAATACGTATCCACATAGTTTTTTTTACGTACACATATACACATGTATATTCACTTGATAGATCATGCAAATAATTATTTTTTGGTAATCAGTGTCTGACTAGCTTGTGCACAAGGGAATTTAAATGAAGCATACAGATGATGCATAACACAGAGAACATTTCATAATCAAGGCTTAGCTTCCCTGTGAATGTGATTATATCGACCCACATGAATTATATTAATGCCTCACAGAAGGAGTAGCATATGGTATCACTATTTGGGAGAGGATGCTTATCTAGACTTAAGGAAGCAGAATAGTAAATTTTAAAGATTGCTCTAAGTGAGGCTACCAGTGATGCTGCCAATTCACATGTGGCCATAACGAGAGTCAAGAAGGTAGCCATCAATTGGTTGTTAGAACAGAAGGAAATCTGAGAAACAATGATCTTTTGATCGGTGCTCACAGCTCCTGATGCATCCCAATTAATGATTCAACGTATCACTGGAGAATCACTAACTCCAATTACCATCGATGGTCTACTCGATTTTAATTGTCTGTCAATGAGGGAAGGAAAATCATTGCGCTGACAGCCCTTTAAAATGCCCCACCATTAAGTGAGTTTGAAGTGATACAAGGCCATTAGACAAATAATCTCGTTGATTCAAGTATAATTATTTTCAGTGGTAGGTCCTGCTTCGAAATGAGCCTTAATGAATAGAAACGCGTGTCTAGAAATATCCAGGCTATCAGTCGGAAACTCAATGGACTGACGTCTTCAACACAATCCGAAAACTAGATAATGCTAAGGGATGCTATTGTATTTGATATTCAAACGTGTTTGGTTGTCAACTGTGACATCCCAGCAGTACGTCAAAAAGATTTCACGTAGTTTTTACTTTCAGTGATCACTGGGCTTATATTTCAACAGGATAATAATCTACCACTAATCTATACCTTTTTCAGTCTTGCCTTCGGGAATTTCCATTAATTCCTTGGCCAGTGTGATCCTCAGACCTCTCCACTAATGAACCACGTTTGGGCTCTGGAGAGCAACCATTTTTAGAAGCCTATTTAACTCATTAATTGGAACGTATATTTCAAGCAAGGTCGCATGAGAAGGCATATACAAACTCTATACGTAAATGTCTAAGGACAAAGCAACTTGCATCAGATCCAGATGTTGGTTAATATCTATTATTAACATTTTATACAATTGTGGGCATTTCCTGAAAAAACTATTCAATTTCATGATACTGACAGGGCTTCATTTTCAATCTATGTACATCAAATCTACCGAAAGTTTCACCCAATGTTTAAAAAAAAACTCTTATTTGGTGCTAAAATGTACTAAAGTTTGCCTCAAAATTGTTTTATGACACGGCTAAATGTTACAGAAATATGCAACTCACAAAAATATTTTTTCTGCGAAAATATTTTCAAATTAAAAAAAAAATGGTTTGTTTCATTACCTTATTTTGCAATTGAAAGAAATTTTCATCAACATCACAGTCAATTGTTTTAACTATTACAGTCAAAATATGAAGATTTTTATCAATCATTTAGAAACGACAAACAATCCTTATTTTTAATGTTTTTGCTGTTTTTTTTTCATTTTCGTAATGGAAAAATTGTTATTTTAGAATAATTTACTTTTACTAAGCTTGTACTAAACTACCATATTATAAAAGACCTAGAAAATATATGTTAAGAGAAGAAGCCCCGATTGCTC
The DNA here is from genome assembly GCA_019973975.1 of Trichonephila clavata. Lineage (NCBI taxonomy): Eukaryota > Metazoa > Arthropoda > Arachnida > Araneae > Nephilidae > Trichonephila > Trichonephila clavata. The sequence continues at coordinate 87,557 of BMAO01010807.1, forward strand.
CCCTTTAATTGTGTGATCAAGGATTGGGTATCGAAATATATAAATTTATATTTGTTTTAAAAATAGTAACCATGTCAAGAAAATGAGAACTATGAATTATGAAAATAAATTATTTAAATCATAATACAGTGGGTGAACCTAAAAAGGCTCACCCACTGTTTGATATTTTTAATAATTCATTAAATAAATTTAGTGTCATGCACAAAAATTGGCAATTGATGAAGGGATGGAAAAATATTTTGGCAGAAATTTCCTAAAACGGTAAAAGAAGAGAAAAACTGTACAATTTGGGCGGATGACTAGTACATTTGACTGTTATTCTCCGAAAATAATTCCTTATCACGGAAGAAACGAAGTAACAGATATTTCTTTGTCAACCACAAGAGATATTTCTCTGTTTGAGGTTGTTAAATATACCGTGGAGCACATAATGTTTTTATGGACAACTTTTTTTAGAACTCCTACGTTTTGTTATCTTGAATGAAGTGGGAATTTTCCTTATAGAAACAATGTGCTAATGAGTAACTACTTAATTATGTATTTCATTTGTACATTTTTGTACATTGAGCATTTACTGCGCGTACATTTGACAGAAAAAACTACATCTTTACTATGCAATGAACTAACATAAAGCCATTTATTGTTATTCCTAATATTCAGCAAACCCTCTTAACTGATGAGGTTTCCAAGAGGTCAGAAGGACATGTAGTGAACCTATTCCTAAAATGTATCAAAAATTGCAACAAATGTAAAAATGGAGTAGATTTATCTGATGATCTCATATATACGGAAGATATTACCCATAAATGTAAGAAATAATATAGTACTTTGTTTATTAACATCATTGTTACCAATTCCATAGCTGCATTCCTGTGAATGTGATGTAGGATTCTCTATTCCTTTAGAAGATTTTTTTTTATGTGTAACATCTTTCCTCTCGATTGCTGGAGATTTGTGGGAGTGATTTCGTGAAAAGGGACGGAAATGCGTAACAGGAAGTTGGGGAACCCCGTTCTATTCAGTGAAGTTCTATTTTTTCTCCTTCATTCGGGAGGGGCTCCACCCCATCCCCCACCCCCTGCTGTCTAGACGTGGAATCTTTTTTTTTCTTCTGTTTTTTCACTTTAGGATCAGAGAAGAAGCGAAGTCCTTTAGGCAGAGACGTGGTTAAGCAATGACGAACGTGTTTCGATACCTGACCGATTACTGCGTACAATTTAAACCACCGGGCCACAGAGCAGCTGGTGTTGCGATCTATCGTAAACAGAACAACTCGCATGTTATGACTCGAAATATGGATATTACTTATCGTCAAACAAGTGGACTGGGTATTGTTAGTCAAAATATTGGGGAAATATGTGCGGCAGAATCCTTATTTGAAAATGGACAAACAGTGATTTCGGTGGTCGTATACATTTCTCCGAATCAAACGGTTCAAAAAAATTAAAGATTCCCTGCATTTTTTACTAATACTATATACCGAAGGTGGTTTTGCTCTTTAAAAAAAATTATCACTCGCTTTCCATGATTTTGAGTGGTGATTTTAAAGTTAACTTCAGTTTGCTAGAAGCCGAGCCCCTCATAGCTTTTTTGAATGATGGAACTCAAGCTCGAAATGAAGACAAATCGAAATGTTTGGACAACTAACAGTGGTACTTTTATAGACACTATTTTTCAACGGTTTTTAAATACTTTGAAATCACAAGTATATGTGTCATATTTTAGTTATCATAAGTTATCATTACCGCTCTTCCCCAAATTGAACAAGAATAATTATTTTTGTTAAAAAATTACAGTACTCCTTGTGTTAAATAAATAAAATTTTCACATTACAATTTTTATTATTCCATAGAAAATTATTTTCCATCATACTCAATTCATTTTTTTTCAGGATTTAAGTTGCTATTGTGAATTTACCACGATAACATGTCAGATGTTACACATCGTATGCGACTTCTGTAAGGCTTGCTTTTTTTTATATGGTACCTTAAAAAAAATATGTTGCCAAATGTTTCTTTAATTCTTTCAGAAGAAAAAATGCATAGTTTGGTATCCGACCTTTCTCGTGTAAAAGAAAATATGTATTGGTGTTGTACGAGTTGAACAATATATAAGTACAGATTTAACTCAAAAACTGTTCTGATGACTCTTAATTTTGTAAAAGTCATAAAAATAAACTTTAAAAAAATTCGCAGTAACTTTTCCTGTACCATAATAAACAATATATAATTCGTCAAAAGGTTAATTAAAAAAATTGTCAAGACATGGGTTGATGAAAATTAGTTCCATCTGTATGACTCCGATATTACTTACTAGATGTACGAAATTAAAAAGGGAGAAAATCATATGTTTATATTACATATAAATAAATTTACAAAACAATTATTACCAAGTTTAAAAAACTGGAATACATAAATTGTACTCTACGTATATATAAATGCAATACTTTATAAAAACTATTACGAAAAATACTACTCAAACTCATTTACCAACACTTCATGCTCATAAACGTCCCATAAAATGACACAACAACACACGCCAGTATCGTACCACTCACCAATGAACATAAGAAATTCAACACCACGAATCAGAAGTCTGGAAAACAAACGCTTATTTTCTTTTCACGTTAAATTTTTTTCCAATATGCCGTAGGGAATACGTGATAACGGTACGTTACATAATACAGCTATTTTTGTAGCATACCATTTGGTCGCTCCGTTGAATAAAGAACACGATAAACTTCGTATTGTTTTCCACCAAAACGAGTCATTCTTTCTTCTTTATATCCGCCTAGTAACTTATTCATACTCAACCAAGATGCAACGTCTAGTATAAATGGGTGCATATTGAGAGACAAGGAATATGCGTTGAAATAAATTGACTGGTTTTTATACAATAAGAATGGTTTACATCCGTGGTAGACGATTTTCCAGAGTGAAATTTATGTAATGCTTTTATAAAACGAGAGCAATTTTCAACTGTTGATATGGATTTTTTAAAATAAAGTTATTCATTCGTAATTGGAAGTTTGTCAAAATAACGCTATAAATCTATTTTTTTAAAAAAAATATTTACAAAATGAAACTTAATTTTCGGTAACAATAAAAAATAAAAATAAATTATAATAATGCTATTCAAAAATAATAGAATCGCGTTTTGATTTGCAATTGCTTTTTAATAAAAATTCATAGAAAATTATAAGCTATTATAACTTATCCAATCGTAAGGAATGTCTCCGGTTTTACTTGCACGTAACTTAACAAACATTTAATCGATTCATTGATTGTGATATATATATATATATATATATATTTAAAATGTGTGAATTACTTGATAAAATGAAATTATTAAATAAGCAGCGTAAAAAAAGAAGAGTTTTCATCGGTATGAACCAAATATTGTACGTAATTTCGGGATAACTACAGTATTTTTTTTTAACCTTATAACTTCAGCTTTCAACTGTAAATCTCAACTGTGAGTCTTTGTTTTTCAAAAAATTAATTTTTGCCATTATAGTAAGTGCTTGAATGATCTAGAAAAAAATTATAACATTTTTGAAATCAACTCTATAACTCTAATGTAAATTACAATTTTTTATGATGACAATATTTAATTACCTATTTATTACAACGTATAGATTCATTTAAAATACAGGAAATAAAAAGAAATTACATAATCACATATATGTGTGGGGTTGTGTGTAGGTGCGTATATGCGTGCGCGTGTGTTATTTTCAATATACTTTATTTAAGAGACTAAAATGATTCGAATGGATAATTGAAAATTTTGGAACATTAAATAGATAGGTGTTTGCTGTACTTATAAATATCGCAAACTGAGGACTGATTTTTTTAAAAAAATGCAAGGTTTAACTAATTTTATGGCTAGGTAACCTTTTTCCTCTTTCTTTCATATTAATGACTACTTCTGAGCAAAATGTTTGGCGCTTATTAAAAAACTTGATAACATCTATTATTTATGACTTATAATTTTAAACCTTTGTCAGAAAATCACCAAGTTAATTCCATTGATTTAGTACTCAAGAACTCAGCCACTTATGGTTTGATTTCTAAGTAAGTTTAGGGTGCCGCAGCTACCACTACCTTTGCACTTGTTTGAGAAGGATGTAATCCTCTCTCTTATCATGCTTTTTCCACTAATTTTTCACATACTTTGTTTCCAAAGAAGCCCAGTGGCTGAGTGGTTGTGTATCGCTCTTCCATGAAACAGGTTCAAACCTCAGACTCGGCAAGGTTGATTCAGATTTCCATCCCTTCAGTCAGTCATTTTGCGCTCTGGAACTAAGCCCTTGGGGGTTCGTGTTGAATTAGCCTCCTCAAAAGAAATTTGCTAATGTACTTCATTGCCCAATGTTATTAAGACTGAAATGGGCACAGTAGACTTTGGCACTATATGGACTGTTGCGCAACTGAGTTTAGTTAAATTTTGTTTTCAGAAATTGAATTTGTTTTACAGTAAGCAAAGTTGAAAGTATTATTTGCTTACTACAATATTCATGGAATATCTCCCTCATTTCCCAATTTTTTTTCAGAATACCTTTCATTACAAATAAATTGTTAATTTAAAATTCAAATAAAACCTTTTACAATGAATTGCTTCATTAAAGACACAATCATATATATTTTTCTTTAAAAAAAAGCTTCTCCTATTAGCTGCCTAGTAATATAAACTGAATCTGTATCTTTAAAATTCGGAAGAAAACTATGTATTTTCGTATCATATAAAATAAAATACTAATTTTTTTTTAAAAATCTTTTCAAAATAATACAAGTAAAATAAATAATTACAAAAAATGCTAATTACGTTCTTCTCTTACTTTCTTCGAAAACAAAGATTTAGTAAAAGTAATTACACATGATACATATATTGTTTTGTATATAATGTTTTGTAGTTTTGCAATATAGTGAATATGCTTTCAAAAAATTGGCCGTGTTACTTTATCTTATTTAATTTTAATCTTTTTTATTTAATTCAAGATTAAATATATTATGCTAACAACATCAATTCTGACATGCATTAGCTATTCGAAATATCAGAAATACACTAAATAGTATGAACTAAGCAATTGCATAAAATTAATAAACATCGTATCGATGCAAGCATTTCTCGAAATCACGTGAAAAAAGATATTTATATAAAAGCAAGTCTCCTCGTAAGCCCTATCTAAGAAAACGGCCTTGCAGCTTCCTCAATAGCAATAAGCACTTCCTTTGGAATGTCACCCATCCAGATACAATTTTCTTATCATTTCCCAGAGACAATACTATCGCTAGCACAGTGCACACCAAGCTGATCCTTAGCTCGCCCAATCGGATTATCCTATACATGTCGGCTTTGCTCGTCCATCCCTGACTTTCTGGGACGAAAAAGGGAGAAAAAAATATATATTCTATTATCTCCAGATCCTGAATAAATTGTCCAGATGCCACCAGCAGCCGTCACAAGTCATTTCAACCAATGATTTTGGCACATCTTATTTTTGTTGCTTTCGCTGCGGAAGATAAGTTGGTTATCTGAATTTATTTATGTATGAGGCAAGTTGGGATTCCTTCACAGTTTCGGCATCTGCCAGAAATGGAATAGAATTTCAAGATATGTAGCAGACAAAGCACAAGGGATATTCCTGTGTCTTTAAGTTTAGAACCAAGTAAAGATCTAAATAGTATTTGAATGGTGTCACTAAAGTGAAGTCAGTGTGGAATAAGAATGGTTTCGTCTTTTGAGTCTAAGTTTTAAAATTATTTTTAAAAAGCAATGAAAAACGTTATTTGTTTTCGTGCCTTAAGCAAAAATTATATTTCCTTGGAAAAATATTATTTTATCCACATTTATGTTTCAGTTTTCTTTTGTAAGTAAATTTTAAACTATGATTTATAAGAATTTTATTTAAAAACGATATTAATTAAATGATGAATACGACTTTATTATATTCATCTGGATTAAATGGCTACAAAATACGAATTCATCAGTGAATATTAATACCACTGTTTTTTTATCCTTTCTTAGAAGTAAATATTCAAAAAAGTAACTTCATTTTCATTGTCTTAAGACTCCAGCTGACTAGATATTTCAAACATGTGAACTAATACAACAAAATTCTAAAATTCCTTCTCCAAACCAGACATCTTTATTTTATTTGAATCCAATTAAGCTGATTGAAAATAGCACAATATAATGAAAAATTCTAAAAAATTACATTTGAAATTTAATTGCTTCAATTATTTCCCCCCATTAGTTATAACAACTAAGAACTCGAAAACTAATCAGTAAAATACACATAAAGTTATTTTAACACACCAAATGAAAAGTGTATTACAAAAGAAGAAAAAATTATTACTTGTATTTCTCTGCATGTTTGGTTGCACTTCATTAAATTCACATAGATTTAGTTATCCGTATTTAATTTTTTAAATAATTTTTCACTATTAGTTATAATACCTAAGAACTCTGAAATCAATAAGTAAGTACACATCACATTATTTTAATAAATCGAATGAAAAATGTATTTCAACAAGAAAATTTATTACTTGCGTTTTTCTGCATTTTCGGTTGCACTTAATTAAATTCAAACGGAGATAATTATCTACATTTAAATAGGAATGAATAAATTCAAAATAAAATATTTTACATTCACAAAATGAAACGCTTTGAATGGAAAATTAAATTAAATAGTTATATTTTTCTACTGAAATGTACTGAATTATGTAATTATTTTGATAAACTAAATTAATTTTCTAAACATATTAATAAAAAAAAAATATTCAAATTACTTTCTAAAATATTTTTTATTATTAAATCATTCAATAAAATATATTATTGGAGCAATTTTTCTTTTAGTTAAAATGAAACTTAAGTACCATTTTCACCGAATTAAAAAGCATCAACAAATGCCATATGAAAAGGGAACAAACAACCTTCAAGCTTAAGCTGGAATACAATAACCAAATTTCTATATCGTTTTATTTTCTTTCTCGATTTTTTTTAAAAAAAATAAGTAAAATTTTAAACTTATTTTCTAAAAAAAAACCTAGTAGATTATTTTTAAACTTACCGGACATTCCATTCAAGATAGAGTGCTATAACGAGCATAATATGTCTATTTAAAAGGACAATCCATAATAAATGAAATTGTGCTTCATATTTCATTTATTTAAAATTAAGTTACTTTTACTTAAAATAATAGAATTTAAGAAACGAAAAATTATTTGCACTTAGTCATGTATATTAATAACAATTTTTGGCTCATATTATTCAAAGTCTTTACCAAAATTTTGGACGATGGCTTAATGAATATGGTTATAGTATATCAATTCAAATAAGTGTATTTTAAGGGTGAAAGTTTTGTTAACCCCTTAAGTGGTCAATTTTTGGCTCGAAGTGTTCCAAAAAAAAGTAAAAAAGGTAACTATGCACAATGCTTTTCGAATGCGAAATTGAAAGAATTTTATATTTATTTTCAGTTTAAAAGTTTTCACATTACTTTTTATTTTATAAATGTGGTACATAAAATCCCATAAATGTTTGCTTTTCATTACACTTTGCACATGCTATGGAGAATATTTCATATATCTTAAAATAATTTCTCTCACACTTACAAAAAAATTGTAATACTGGTATAACTTTTTCAAACGGTTGAGAAATTTGTATCTGCGTGCATATATATGTGTGCACACACAATTTGAAGCATGGTGTATAATAATAAGTGTTACATTGTAATCAGGACAGAGATAATATTGGATTTTTAGATTATTTTCCATTTTCATTTCTTCTCAAGCAACGAATTGCACATTGCATTGCTAATCCTTAACCTTTACCGAAAATGAGAAGCACTTCAGTACCATGGACAAACTGCAAGTCTCAAAAACACTAGCACTAATAATATCAATATAAGAAATAAAAACATGTGCACATCAAAGATTGAAAAATAAAATATCAGTGCTCATACGGCGTAAGGGTAAACTGCTTGTAGCCAGCTATCAGTATCCCGTAAAGTGTTCTTCCATAAATGATATATAGAAATATGTTATATACGATACATTATCTAGTCTATAGTGATAACTGTAGCCGAGAGCTATGGTTGCGAACCCTTGACCATCGTTATTTTTTCCTCAGGTATTTTATCTGAGAGGCTCCAAGTGCACAGCTTTGTATAATGCCAGCTCAGGTATCCTCTTTTTCACTTGATCGAAGTTCAAAATTATGAGGTATGTCACCCACAGCTAACGTTTTGTTTTGACATGTGACGGAAACAAACAATCAATTTTTTTAAATGTTTATTTCAGCAAAGAAACATGTTACTCATTTAGATGATTTATTTTGTAATTTATGCTAATGAATAAAAAGTTTAATTATTTTAAACTGCTGTTAGCTTGCTTTTAAACAATTGGAAAACTATTCGATTAAATATAATTAGTGTTAAAAACATTTACAGTAATTAACGTCAGATTTTTAAAACTTCTTTTTAATTTCTAATAAACATATTTTCACTTAGTGAATAGTTCCTGTTTACTAAAAACATCTAGATTTCAGATATTGCTTTGAAAATTATTTAATAAGAATACAGAAAGATAAGTATATTACTTCAATTGCAACTTTAATTCTAGTTTAGTGCATAGTTATGTAATAGTAACTATGTCAAAATGTAATCACAATTTGTAAAAACAGTAGTTAGAACGACATACGTATGTAATACATTACAATAAAACTAGCTTAGATCTCTAGAGAAAAGCTATTAACGTCATCACTGTTTCATTAACTATAATGTTCCGTTTTATGTGGTGTTTCTTCTAAAATTCTAAGAGGCCGCGGTAGCCTAGTGATCAGGGTAATGAAGCCATGTCCGTGACGTGTCATAAGTTTGAGCCTAGAACCACTGAAGACTGATGCATGTTATATAAATATGTCCAGGCTCAAACGTCCTCCCATTGGTGTGGAAGTTAGGAGAGCGAGGTACCTGCTCAGGTGTTGTCCACATTACTTGACCATAGTTAAATAACGTGGTCCGTGAGCCAATCCCTCTAATAGCTGAATAGTATGACGTTAATATTCTTACACTCACTCTAATTTGCTCAAAAATGATTATTAACACACAAACAAATTTTAACACAAAAATACGAAATAATTACTATGTTGAAAACATAATCTAGCAGATTTTCAATCTTTTAACTGCATAATATCGAAAGGATAATAATAAAGATAGATTCTGCTTTACAACTTAATTTATAGAAACTAGTCATTAAATATTTTATTCACGAATTGTAATAGTGTTCGAATGAAATAGCTTGTTCTAATTACTCTAGTCACTTAATCCCACTTTTCAGTACCAAAATCTTAGAATAAGTTCAACAGAATAAGAATAAAAATGAATGCAGTGAATAGAAGAATAAAAGGAAATGAGTATAATTGAATCCAAAGCAATTACAGGAAAGTAATTGAGGAAATAAAACTTAATCTACACTCCAGAACCTTCGCAACCGATATATCGGATGGCATTTGTCTTCGAAACGTTTAACAAAAGCAGATACCGACCTCACGAGTATGGATCGCAGGGAATGGTTGATGGTCTCATTTTAGGACACGTTGGAGTCTAATCAAGAACTCAGCAGGAAAACAGTATCAGAGAAAATTCGCAGGGAAAAAAATTAAAAAAGGAAGAAAGGAAATACAGGAAAAAGATGAAGAATGCAAAGAAAGAGATATCCGTAAATAAATAAGCAAAAAAAAAGGGAAAATAAGCAGCGGTTTGGAAAAATAAAAGAAAGCAAGGAGCGTCTCCAAGGAGAAAAAACACGATCTCAGAGCATCCCATGGAAATTCTTCTGGTCCTCGAATTCCTGAAAGAGGAAGATGAAACTTTGGGATTCCTTTCTGGATGCAGCTGTGACGTCACAAACAGCTGCCGTTGATGAGAATTTGAGCTCAGCCATCGATCTGAGAATTCATTCGACTATGTTGAGTTTTGTGTTCTATTTATAGGTGCTCAACGTATTTTAATGAACATTTTTAGGTCGACGTTTAATATGTATTTCAAAAACTCCCATTCGTGATCAAGAGTCATTACGACTGAAAATTCTGATACAGGATATGTTTGAAAGTAGTAGTTTAGGAACAGGAAAATTAGTTCAACTGAATCAGAAGTTTATAAGTGGAAATACGAGAAAAGTTTCTGAATGCATAATTTGTAATGCTTTGATTTGCATGAATCTTAAAAGGAATCCATATAAATATCACCTATGCAAATCCCTGTTGAACTAAATGAATATATAAATATTATAAGAGCATATGAATAAATTTATGCTAGATTCAGAATATCAAGATCAATTTAATATTACCTTATTAAAGGTTGAAAAAGCAAGAAGGTTACCTATTGTATGGCATAAAATAATTCAAAAATTTTTTAAAAAATTATTTTAAGGTAAACTAAAACTTTTAAGACTGAAGTTAAAAAAATAGTTCATTATGTTAATAAACTTAGCGATGTATAGTCGGGACACAAAATACATGTTACATTTTTTCCTATGATCAGTATAATATCAAGCAGAGGATACTTAAATCTGGCTGATTTCTTAAATAATTATTTATTGGATAAAATTAAAAATCAATTTAAAAAAAAAGAATCAGAAAAGGACTAATATTAAAATTTTTTAATACATCACACGCGTATCATACGATGCAACAAATACTTGCTGTGTATAGTTAAATATTCGGTCTAAGTCAATTTAAATGAAAAGGTATCCTTGTTTTCACTAAAAGGGACAGCAAGAATACTGTTTCGATTTCGATGGTTTTATGGATACAATGAATGCAACAGAAATACAAACAAACTAAAATTTATTTAATTCCATGCAATTCGCTTCATCTTGAGAGTCTGCCTTTTGTAGCAATGAAATAGGAAGGATTCGAAATTCACCGTTCAGGAAGCGAGAAAGAAGATATGCAACATTTGGATAGTTCTACAAAGATGCCTTTGTCGTTCAAATTACCAACTCTGTTGCCAAACTCCCCAACCATTTGCTAAATTCCACTTCAAATATTTTATTTACAGAATTTGCAGCAATATATGTTACTTGAATTGTACTTCGGTGTGTATAGTGTGAGAATTACAGAAATAACGAAAGATTATTTAATTTACTAATTATCTTTTTTTTTAATTATGTAGCGTACTTTTGCATAAACATGATGCATATATCAGTATACATTTTTTCTAATATACAGTTACATAAAAAGTCCCATCTCCTTCCATATTATTAAAATGATTAATTAAAAAAACATTTAGAAACTTAAGAAGTTGAGAAAAATATTTTGCAATTTCCTTAAATAATTTTTTAAGCAGTTCATAATGAAATTTACGTGTAAGCATTCTTACATTGGATTTAAAGTCAATAAAATGATTACATAAAAACAAGCTTATACTTACAAATGCGTATTTAAGAAACAAAAAAAATAAAGAGTTTAACAAATGTATATTTTTCTTTTGAAGAGTCTTCTTCTTCTCTAAGAGCATCAAGTATTAAATATTCAATGAAAGTAAGAATTTATATATATATATTCATAAGGAAAGAGGAAATTTGATACGGTGACACTTTTTGAAGATAAAATTAGAAGAGTATTCTAATGTATTTTTTGCTCTATATTTATAATACTTAAAAAATCTGGGTGAAGTTTAAGTTATATTGTGTATTCATATTGAAATTAAGTTATTTGTAATTTTCAATCCATACAATAAATTAGTGACATAAAGATTCTACGAATAAAAATTTTAAAACAGTGAATTACTTTTTTTAAGTCTAACAATTTGTAAAAAAAATATTAAAAAATAAATTAACAATGGAAATTTTCTGATTGTGCTGATATACAGTGTACATAAATTGATAAGTTTCTTTTTTTTATTTATATTTTTGGATCTTTTTCTATATTTTATGATATCTAAGTCACTGCATGAAATCTTTTTCCAGAATTAACACAGTTAAAAGATATATCTCATTCTGGTGCATAATATTTACATTAATAAATGGATTTCTTTAACCTAGCTAAATCTTAAGTTATTCTGTATGTGACTTAAGTAAGATTCAATAGGTTACACTTTTTTATTAATCTAGTTTTTAAAATCTGCAGAAATATTGCAGAATGAAATATTTCTTATATTAAGCAGTTGCAGAATTAATATTACGAACTTAAACATTCCATATGTTAAGGAGTCGAATGAAATAGCTTATGTATTAAGCAGTTGCAGACGGAAATAGTTTATATATATTAAGCAGCTTCAGACTGAATATTTCATATTGAAATAGTTCATATGCAGCAGTTAAATAATGTTAGCAAAAGTCATTTTGCGCAATAACTTTGTCGGGAACTCTCTCTTGTTGAAGTGTGAGGGTTCACCAAAGAGGATGAGACATTTCCTTAAAATATATGCGCTTTATTATGATTATCTAATCACTATCTAAATTCGAACAAAGCTACGGAAGCGTGTCAGCTTAAATAATAATCTAACTATCTAGAATCTAACTATACTTATGAACGGAAGATTCTTAACAATAATGCTAGTCCTAGAATGGCCAGTGGAACTCTTTTTCAACTTAATGGTACTTTCAACTTTCATGGTACGATTTAAGCAAAAATGTTTAATTTAAGGATTTTCAAAATTTTTTTGGTTGCCCTATGCACATATATTATGTAAAACAGATTTTATGCTCAAAAATTAATAAAAATCTAGCTATTTAATTTGTTTAAGGAAAAAACTTAAAATTTGTGAAGTGATTTTAAAATGCTGCTTCTCCAACAAATATTTACGTACACGCATGAAATTTGATTTACAAGTACCAATAACTATGTAAAACAAAAGTTGGTATGGATTTTGCGATAACATGATTAATATTGGTACAATACTTCTTTTTATAAATGGATATTGAAAATTCCTTAAAAAATGTGCTAATTCTGAGTTAATTTTTTTTAAAAATAAGTATTGCTTTGATTTAAAGATGCGTACCAACTTTTGTTACATGCACTATTAGCAATGGGAAAAAATCAAAGCATTAGGTACAATAGAAAGAAAAATCTTAGCATTTTAAATAAAGACAAACTAGTTATTTTATCTTTGAGATAAGTAAGTTTAAATTTTGATTTGCAACAAGGATGCTACTAAAAACGAACGTAAAAGCTATCATAACTCTGCGTTTTGTAAACTTAGAGCTTTCAAATTTTGTGAGTTTGTAGAAAAGTATATAAAAATAATTTAAGATTAATAAATAGATTGGATTTTTTGACCGATTATTGTCAATTGAATCGTGCTGTGTCCCCTTAAATATGGCAATTCGCAATATTAGTTAATCTAGCTTCTCAGGCTCCGTACAACAACAATTACCATCCTCTAAACATCCATCTTCAATTGATTTTAAATACTAACCCTAGTTAACATAAATCGTGACTTTTTTGCTGAATGAGGCTTTATAATCATAAAAAGTATTTACCCTTGATAATTAGCCCGCGACCACTCGCGCGGGGTGCTGTGTACACCCCACCAACAAGAAAAACTTCCTAGAATTCCACAAAGAATACGCAGAACCACGATTTTTCTATAGCTGCACATTTTGGGTCGTTGAACCTTCAGGCCTGATGCAATCACACTCACTCGTACGGTTGAAACGTAATGACCTTCAAAAGTTTATCTGGGGTGCTGAGAGTGATTGAGTTATATTTTCGTACTCGAAGCATATAAAATAGGGTAAGTGTTTCACTCTTTCCGTTAATATTTTATTTTCAAATATATTAATATGTATGTACATTTTATTTAGAGTTTCAATAACTGTAGTATAAAAATAATATAAAACTTAAAAATAAATGTAAAATATTATTTTTTGTTAAACATTTTTAAAACGATTTTCAGAAATTACGGCAAAAATGCCATGGGAAAGGGAGCAACAGTGACTCGGTCGTCTACTTAGTCTACTAGATACTGTATCGACAGATTCTGAGGATGATCTAAGTGATTTCGAAGACTGTAATTTCAGAAGAGCACCATATTAAACAATATGTTCATCTCATGGATACGGCACAAGAATTGGAAGCAAATTTGAGCAAGAAACAACAAATAAATTCACGGAAACAAATAATTGACAAAAAATTCAAAAGAAGCTTTACTGACACAGAAGATAGTAAAAAGAGCATTAATTCACCAAAAAAGGGCTTTGCACAGTTTGTCCACGGATAAAAGATGTAAAAACCAATTGTGTTTGCCTTCAATGTAAAACAAATACGTGCTTAAAGCATATGAATACAGTCTGCTCTGAATGTTTGGAAAATGATTAAAATATTTGTTTTCTACTTTCTACTAACCTTAACATTAATTACAAAGTAAGTTTGTTACTGGAAAAAACGTTTTACTTGTGTTTTATAAAAAAAATATAAAATTATATGCTTTAAAATGAAAATTTTGTAGGTTTAGTTTAAATTAATATTAGTATTATTTGTGTGCAATAAATTTAAGAATTTTATTTACACAATACACAAAAAACATCTTGTACTTTATAAATATGTATCATAATTGACTTATATTTTTATTATCATCCTTTAATACACGCGTTAAAAGTTTGGGGTGTTCTCTACACCCCGCGAGTAACGACGGTAGCGAAAACAGGCGCGAGTGACCGCGGGTTAGTAAGAATCGGAAATGGAACCCGTTACAACTTAAGTTAGAGTCTCCATGTTTTCCAAACTTTAAATTATTTTCTCCTTAATATTTTATAAATTCGAAAAAAAAGTATATTTGTGATATTTTTAATAATTTTATAAGGTTTTGTGATATTATTTGAAACAATGAATTCCATAACTCGTGAACTCAAATTCACTTCACTATCATAAGAAATATTTATCTTCATAAACTTTCAGGATTTACTTTTACGGTATCCAATTACTTTTGAGTTCTTTATAGGATGTGGTAAATACAGGCTTTGTAGTTTTATGCATTTTTAATAAAAGAAAAATGTCCCCGAAATAATAATGTTAGATCCTCATTTATACATATTTCATATTTACTACTGACACAGTTTAATTCGATATTTTTATCTTTGAGATCGCTATCAATTTATCAAAATAAATTTAACCCCTTGCTTTCTTTTTCATCACAATATTTGAACAATGTAGGAACAATTTCTTTATTTTTTCAGATTCTGAAGCTATAATTTAAAACATTGGAGGAATAGGCGTTCATTTTCTAAACAAAGTAACAACTATGTATATAATGCAAATCAAACATATAAATGCAATATTAAACGGCAGAACATGAGACGAAACAATTGCTTGAAAGAGTGGATATGTGTGGTAAAGTTTGTCAAACAAACAGAATACTGCATAAAGTTAACGAAATAACTAAAACAAATTTTAAAGGAAATGATAAATCCTTTTCATCAAATAAGGAGGTAAGGGTAGAGGACCAGCAATGATTCGAAGTCTGTTTAAATACTGGGCTTGGAAATAGAATAAAAAATAGTATAGTTATCGAATTTTTTCTTGCAGAAAGTTTAAAGTAAAACATTTTACTTCTTCATACCAAACAATAAAATGAAATTGTCATTATTATGATAATATTTTCTAAAGCATGTGCACGTACACACAGAAAAACACACATATATGTATGTATGTGCCATTAATTTTCATCATACAGTATACATTATCATGATAATGTAGAACAGGCATGAATGAATTTTGTTTTAGGAACTCTGAAATGATTTTAATCCTACAACTCAGTTTTAAAACCACTTGCTATCAAATAGCGTTTAAAAAAAATTCCATACCTAATGTATTTTTTTTAAATCAGATATAGTTTAAGAGCTGCTTTTAGTCGCATGATCTATATATATCAACTTTTATGAAACCAGAAACATTCAATTTATACATTTAATTCCTTTACATGTAAAACAGTTTTTTGTGGAAATCTGTCTATTAAACGACATTTTAAAAACGGGGAATATGTTGTACATATTCTCAATAAAAATTTTATTTTAAAATATTTGCACTAATTCTTTATAATGAAATTTAAAAAGTGGCAATACAATAGTCAATAATGATAGTCAATCGTATTAAATATGAAGAAAAAAGCAGTGCGAAATGTATACATAAACACATACTCCTTTTGTAGCTCAGCAAATTTTGTTTAACTGAAAAATATATATGTAAACAAATTGGCCTTTATAAAACGTTCATGCTATTCAAACATTTTTAAAACTTATAATAAAAAATATATATTTGATTTAAGCAATGATATGATTAAAAAAGTACATGCAAAATGGCTAAAAAATCGATTTTTATTTTAAAATTTCACTTATAGAAAATATAGACCAACAACTACGAAAGGAGAAAAAAAAACTATTGATTGTGAATTAGTTAAAAGCTATTTGAGTAACCGGATAAAGTAAATCAAATCCTCTTCATTTACTTCCAACACAATCCCGAATTTAACGGACTGCTACTTTATTTAAAAACATTCATACCCCGTGTGGATTGTTGCGTTACTAACTGTAATCTACTGCGTCCATGAAGAAGAATTAGTCCCCTATTCAGTCCGGCGTAAAATTCCAAAAGAGGAAAATCCACTAGAGATTTCTGGAAGCGGACCTAAAAGCGAATTCACGTCTCTGCCCCGAGAAAATCCGACAGAGATTAAACCGCCTCAGAATAATTGATTTAGTCCTTTCCAGAAACTGGATCCTAAACCTGTTTCCTGTCGTATATCAGACATGAAATGGCACGGAAAGACATGCCACTGAGTCTCTGTTTCGGGGAGAAGAAGCACAAGTACACTACCACTTTGCAATTCTAAATCAAATACACAATTTTCCACAAGCATTTTTTTCCTTATTTTTGAAAAGAGTAATCGTGACACTGGAAACAATCCTTTTTAGATATATACGTGTTATTGAAAACTAAGTGTATATACGTTTGTGTGTGTGTGTGGGTGTTGTTGTTAAGTATGAAATGCCTGGCAAAAGTAAACAATAAAAGAAAGGTTTTTGCTACAACATTTATAAATTTAAAAAGGTAAGAAAAAATAAGGAAATGCAACATGGTGAATAGGCGAATTCTTACGGTATATTTACAAAGTATTTCCTTTAAAAAAATATTTTTTTCATTCGCTTCAAAAAATTTGATACTTTTTTTTACAATAAATAAATTGAAGTATCAGTCTTTTTTTAATATATATATAAAATAAGTTGGTCCAAATCAATAACAAAAATAATATTTTATTTTTTTTTTCAATTCCAAACGATAATCAAGTAAACATGAGAAAAAAATTTGAAATAATAAGCATATGTATATCCTTAGCAAGCTTCGTTAATTATGTGAATAATTAATGTATGTTAAAATATGCAACTCAGTCTACTCTCGATAATTCGATGTTGAAGGGACCAATGAAAAACGAATTATAAAGAGGTTAGAAAGAAACTCCCAAAATACGTAATATTTTTTTTCTACCATATTTAATTTTGAAACTAAAACAACTATTGCAGATATATATAAAATTATTTTAAAATATTTTTTTAAAAAGTACATATAATGCAGTATAAATATTATACAGAAGTTAAAAGTATCCTGTATTAAAAGAATACAGGAAAAAAATCGCTTCGTACCCGGTTCCCTCAGACACTGTTCGCAATACATATAGGTACGGTCATTCAAGGTACGGTCCAGTCTGACCATGGACGTAGCTACCGTCGTATCATCCATATCAATGATACATGTTTCCCAAACTTCAGGGGCCTCATACTGAGTCAGAAAAAAGTCGTACAACGGTAAGGGGCATCATCTGCAATCTTTCTTCACAACAGCGGATTATCATTTTTGAACACACGTGTTAGTAAAGCCACGTGTGTTAAACGAAATATATGAACAGCTGACAGCAGGTGTGGTCGATCTATTGTTCACTTGAAGAAAGAAAGCAAAAAAAGTATATTTTCCTCTGAGGAACCAGAAAACACGAAGAAAGGGGAGAAAACCGATGATCATCGAATGGCCTACGTTACAGGAGAGACACGTAACCTCAAACTAGTTTGCTATAAGAGTGTACATGATAGTGAGTGATCGCATTGTAGAAAGTTTCATAAGATGGCTACGAATTATTGCGTGTTGTTGTCTGACCAGCCACAGATTTTACTTCGAAATATTGAGTGTACCCAAACATATTGTTTTAGTTCGAAATAAAAAATAAAAAAAATTTTCTTAGGGACTGAGAATATACTTCGAAATAGAAAAAGGTTCCTATTATCGAAAGTTTGAATTAGCGAGAGGAGTTGACTGTGTGTTATGTGTATATACATATATACTAGCTGACCCGGCCCGGCGTTGCAGGGGCTTTTACCGAGGGTATAACTTAATCCCCATGTTAATTTCTTCCTTTCTTTCTGACGCCACCACTTTTGTGTGGATGTCACGCGTACGATGTGAGTGTATGGCCCGTGAATGCGTGTCATGGCTTTCTCGTTTAACATTTTCCCTTCTCTTCACAAAATCATCAATTCCAATATTATTTCTCGAAATTATTTTTACATTTTTGTTTCTTTCCTCTCCGCTTAGCCCGGCGTTGCACGGACTTTTACCAGTGAATAACTTAATCCCCATGGGAATTTCCTGTTTCCCTCAGGACGATAGCACTTATGTGTGTGTATGCACGATGTGAGTGATTTATTTAACTATGACATTAAAACTCCCTTTTTCGAAATTTGTTCTTGCGTTGGTGTGGTGTGGTACTTAGGAGAGGTGGGTAAAAGCTTAGGTGTCGTCCTCGTCACTTGAGCATGGTTGAAAATTTCGAGGTCCGTCACCAAAAACCCTCGAATAGGCGAACAGTGCGAATTTATAAATCACTCACTCACTTTTCAATTCTTTCGTTGCAATTTTTTAGTCCCCGGAAACGAAAATGTAGCCTTTTTAAAAATAGTTGTATGTTGAAAAAAGACAGAAAAGTAGAAATTTTTCAAATTACAAAATTTTACTACTATTTTAAATCTTGAAGTAAAATTGTGAGGATATTTTGAAATGCTCGACACACGGGAAAAAAGTTTCATGCAATTATCTTTATAAAAGAAGAAATTATTAAATAATTGTTTTAAGTATTTTGAGTGTTTTGTTAAAATTTGTTCAAAAAAGTTTTTGGCTTTTTTATTTTTTAAATCACTGATTCTAAAAGTTTTAAAAATAATTTTTATTTAAACGCAACGATTTTGATTCATTTTAGAAAAAAATCATAAAATAAGCAAAATATCATTGTTTTGTAAAAAAAAAGTTTTTTTTTAAATTCTTAAAAAAAAGATAGTTTTTGGCATTTTATTTTTTTAATCACTGATTCTAAATGATCAATGAACTTTTTAAAAATCATTTTCATTTAAATTCATCTATATTTATTCATTTTAGAAGAAATCATAAAATACAAAACAAAATTAATTAATTATTTTATACTAATATTGATTAAAATATTCATTTAGCAATTAATTGTGACATGCCAATTTAGTCTTTTTTGATATATTAATAACATGCAATTAATAATGAAGAATTTTTTATTTGAACATAGCTTTTATTTTTTTCTAAGGAAGTTATGCTTATTTAACTGAATAATTCAAAAAAAAATTCAAATGGGCAAATTTTGCGTTTTTATTATGAAATAATATGTCAAAAAAGATTTATACATTAGGCATTATTTTAAAGTAAACTATAAGTTTTATGAAAGAGAACAAAAATTTTGATACTGATAAATATTTTAAATGAGTCTCAGAAATGTATTGAATACATTTTGTCATTTTAATCTAACATCTATAACGATTTAATTTTGAAAATTATCTAAGGAAAAAATGACGAAAATTGAAGCAAAAATAACTTTTTCACTCGCATATTTTTTACTCGCCAAATTTACTGATTTCCCCCTGTTTAAGGCAGAACTTTTTAGTGTAACCCTTGAGTTAGATGCGGTCGGCGGTTAAACAGTTCAAAGGCCTTTGGCGCTAAACTATTTTTCGACTCCAAGGTTTGGCTAACTGTAAAATCGCGTATTTTGTATTATATTTTTAGGACATAATTTTTAAGTTAATGTTTTCAAACTTCACAAATTAATTACAAAAATAAACTACTTTTAAATAAAAAAAAATGTACAAAAAATACTGTTCAAATTATTTCTCGCAAAAACGGTTTTTTACGAAAACCACAAAAAAAATTTTAAAATCCGTAATTTTAAGCAATTTTTTCAATCTTCGTACATATTACGGATAATACTTTTTTATACACGGAAATAAAGTTTCGTGCGATTATCTTTATAAGTGACAAATTTATTCAATGTTAAGTTAAAATTTTGAGTATTTTTTGAAAAATCTTTAAGAAAAAGGTTTGGGAATTTTATTTTTTAAATGACTGGATCTAAAAGAGAAAAGCTTGAAGTTATTTAGTGTAGAATATCGTTTTAATAACACGAAAACAAATTCATATGCAACAATTTAGAAAAAAATTGCATAAAAACGCATCAGTTTTAACCCTTTTTTAAAAAATTCTAAAAAAATAGAAAATATTATTTTGCAAAAAAATTATACCGTATTGTGGCGAAATAGATGATCTTTCCGATTCTGTAATTTTCGTTTGTGTGATTTGAACAGTAAAAATTGGATGGCAATTTTAAAATGGTGGAAAACGTCGGATCACCGCTCGGCTGAAACGGAATGGAAGTTCTGCTAAGTAAACAACCCGCAGGAGTAAAACAATTAGGCGTTTTAAGGTTTTTAATTAATATCTTTTTAACTAATTGCAATATCGGAATGAAAAATAGTTTACGTCCTATTCTCAGACCTACTGAATATACGCACAAAATTTCGTAAGATTTGGTCTAGTCGTTTCGGAGGAGTTTGGCTACAAACACTGTGACACGAGAATTTTATATATTAGATATATATGTAATGACTCTTCTAGCACTTTTAACTTTACTCTGTTAAATTCTAATTCTTTGGTATACAAGACAGTTATAATCTTAATCTTAATCTAATATCTCACGCGCCTTTACATCCAATCACGGCGCAAAGGAGTCGTACGACCTTCACCGCCAATATAAAAGCTCGTAGCAGTCTGTAGCTCTCTCTCTTTGTGCTTAGTCTGTTTGTCAACAATGTGTCCGCGTCGCTGCTAAGTGTTGCTTCTGTTTTATATGTGTGTGTTTAACATCCATAAATTAGTTTAAAAATGACTGCATTTGATATATTAGTGATTATAAATAAATGAAGAATGAAACTAACAGTGAAGAATATTTTTATCAAGACACAACCTTAAACATCCCTCGGCAAATCTAAGTGTAAAAAGCCCAAATTTTCGCCCAAAATCATCAAATTTCATATATATATATATGTACCCCTAAATGATAGAATAATATTTCTCAGCTTTTTATAAATATCATACTTAACGTAATATAAATTAAGTTTTGTTGTAAATTTTTATTTACATATTTTTTTTCCTAAAATCAAATATATATAAATTTTTGCTTTCTTGTAATTTACAATTACTTTCTCTAAAATCCTTATTTATTTGCCTTTGGTTTCATGAACGTTTTGTTTAAATAATTAGAAATCTGTTTACAGAAAAAATAATTTAAATCTCACATGTTTTTAATGAAAAATTAAAATAATCGAAAAATATATTCATGAAATTCTTGACAAATTACAATTTTATTTTGTTATTAAATTATATCTATATTTTAAACAACTAATAAGTAGCAGTTCTGAATTTGTTTTAGAAAGTTTTTATCTGAAAATAATACAAAAATCGCATTTAAAGGGGAAAATTGATGTGACTTAACTCTATATCCCTAAGAATATGTTTAACACATGTTACTCTCTAAAGTAGAATCTAAAGCATGGATACACAAAACATAAATACTTATCCTCTTGGGTCCCTTTCTTTTATCCTTAGGAAATGAGAGGATAAACAGCCAATAACGGATGTTTGGACGTCCTAGGGACGGTATCATGTGTCCAGATAGATTAGACATCCGATACATCTATTGCAATAATCTTTGTGAGCTTTTCTACCTAATTTTTCTTCATGCAAGTCTTCGTAGAATTTCCCTTGGCTCCAAATTGAAAAAAGAATGTCTAAAAGGCGACCTACCTTATCACTTCCGCCACGTCCATTATTTTCCTGTTTATACGTTGATTATCAGGTTTCTATAAAATCATGGGAACTTCCAGTATATTTAAACTGTGTGGGAGTATATTACTTATATTTATATTTCTATCGGTGTTTCTTGGATTTATATAAAATAGAAATTCATATATTAGGGAAAATTATTTTTAAAAATAATTATACAAATACAATCAGGCCTCCATTTTGCGAAACATTTTTCGAAAGAATTTCTCTATTTTTACCCCCTGGAATCAAGAACATTTTGCAATTTTCTTCATTAAATAACCTCAAAATAGCGTAATGAATTTTCTATTTAAAACTTTTTCTCTTGTGATTCGACTTTTTTTCTCCCTTTTTAAAAATATTTCTGGACATTTCAAACTATTCTTTCTTTTAACACATTATATGGTGATCAATGGCCTTGAACTTGTTTTACCAGGTACCTAACTTACCCAATAGAAATAAAATTGCTGTAATTCTGAGCATTTTATTTTTTCAAACTTAATTAACAGACTTTATAAGTAATTGAATTTAAAGACATATGTGGTAATGCATGCTTAAAATTACTGGTTATAAAACAACATATGTTTAAAATTACATGTAGGCTTAAAATTAGAAAGTGTCATTGATATTCCCTAATTTTAATATAAAATTATTTTTTGAAGTTGAAATGCAGTATGTTCCTGGAAAATATTTCATTTTTTCCCCATTGCTTTCCTTGCAGATTTCTTTTCGATGGGTAAGATATACAAAATAGATATTAATGTACACAAAATTGATGTGAATTTATAAAATACACTTAAATAAATCTCTATTTAACAAATTTTCCAAACAAGGATATTTTTTTCCTCAGGATTTCGAGACTTCGTTAAATACAAGTCCTACTGCACTTCTTTTTTTAAAAAGAATCTATAAAATACGCCCAAAAAATGATAACTCCTAAATATTTTGAAAAAAAATTCTTTCACTAAAAGAATCTGCATTCAATTCCTTGTATCTTTTTAACGAACAAAATTGAATCGTATACAATATATCTAGAAAAATAACTTTCATTTTACTGAAAGTTTAGTTTTAAAATGGGTACATTAAAATAATTGAAATATTCAAGTCATTAAAGAAATTATTATCCTATTGTGATATTTTTTAAAGAAATAATTCTGCAGAGATTTCCAACAAAAAAGATTTTGAGTCATAATAAGGAGCTATAAAATGACCTTACGTCTAAAATAATAGGCATTTACGTAGAAAAAATTATAATAATGACTACAAATTTAGTAGTTCGACTATAATAGTACAATTGCCAAACTTTAATACAAACCTAACTTAATTATCTTGGCTTTTGAAGTACTACTATTTTTCTTCTAAGACAAAATGCAGATCATAAAAATAATTAGTGTAAGCATACTTGCCTCTTATTTAAATACTCAGTTCAAAATTCAGAGTATTCATGATAAAATTTAAACTCCAGAGACATAAAATTTAATACAAAGTACCAAATAGAAAAGCATAAAGAAACGAGAATGCCTCTGAGGAATTTCTCTTTGGAATGTCAGATTCATAACTGCAACTAAAATAGACGGACAAACGAATAAATTTCTTTATTCTTATCTCATGTTTGGAGCACGAATGGTTCTTTAATGTCTTTTAAAATGATTATCAGTCACGCAATGTGGAAAGATCTTACGTATCCAGGGTAAAATTAATATACATTCAGTTAACATCTGCATTGTATTATAAAAATATATTTATAGAAAAGAAATTGCTTTGAATAAAATAAATTTTTATTTTTATTTATTTGACATCTCTGAATCCATTATGAGCAGCGGTCGTATCTAAAATAACACTGTTACGTTTTACATCGGAATTTATTTAGCATACATTAACATTCTACATATTTTTTTTCTTGAATTAGTTATTTTTTTAAAAAATGGCTTTTATTAATAATCCCAATCTTTTTTCTCTACATTTTCGTTTCCAAAAAAATAAAAATAATTTTAAAAAAACTCAAGAGAAGGTAATATAAAAGAAGTACAATATATTCGAATGACTGAAAAAGAAATATATTTCCTTTAAACTATTTAAGGGACAAACTAATTCAGTCAGCTGAATAGTTTGTATTATGAATTAATTTTAAGACGCTGTAATGCAATCTTAGAAGAGTCAAATTATATTACCAGATAATTCAGTGTATCATTATTCAGAGAAAGCTAATATCCATTTTAAGAGGATATTAATATTAATGAACATGTTAATCTTTTAGGAGAAAATGAAGTTTTGATGTAGTAATATAAATATTAATTACAATGTATCCATACAAAATGAAAAATTAAATTCAAGAAACGCAACCTCTTTAAAGAAAAGCTACTTGATAAACATTACTTTGTGTATTCTTCTATTAGAAAGAGCAAAACTCTAAGATTGCACATATCAAGTTAACATTTTATAAACAATGAACAATGAAGTAATGATCAAATTTCGTGCTGAAAACCATCTTCTTGTTCACTTAACGTGACTGCATATTTTATTGTGCAACTCAAACAGAACGCACAAAATATTCAGTATATTATCAATTCTTATGCAAAATTGTTCTTTCATATGTAGAAATACGTAAATACTGAAGATATTGCTTTTGTCTTCTATATACAATTAACTAATGTAGGGAATTTCTTTTATTTTGCACCATATTATCGAAGAATCAATTAAAGAAAATAACTGAAATTGTCTAAAAAAGCACACACAAGCAATTTTATTAAAAATTATATAATATATATGTATACATATATGGAGACTAGCACTTATCTGCTCCCTTCTCAGAATACTTAATGACGTTGTTGTTGTTGCTAATCCTCCAGGGTCTGACGAAGTCAGACAATATCAATTAAATCGCTGACACTCAAAAAGTCCAGCTCAAGAAAGGGATCAGTGTAGATATCTTTGCTTGTGAGATCCATACAACGCATTATGTGCTCCGAGGAAGCCTGGTGATCGTGACACCTTGCACAGATGAAGAAGATCTTCTTGTTCGCTGAGAAGGAAAGACACTTGATGTGACCATTAGCAAGACCAGAAAGTGTAGTGTGGGAGCATTTATCACACTTGAGGGCTAGGGCCAGTCCGGGTCTATTACACGCATACCAATGTTGAGTGGAGTGGGAGGCGCCCTCCACTCTACCAGATTTTGAGATTTTTTTAACGTGTATAATTCCAGGTAGATAACGCCGAATGTAGAGGGAGTTGGAAGATTACAGCCCTCCTTTGCTAGTTTGTCCACCATTTCATTGCCATTAAGTTCGACGTGAGATGGGATCCAATGAAAATGAATATCATGGTGTAGCGATATATGGTTCAGTTTGTGTAAGATGTAGACACTGGTTTTGTCCCCAACAATAAACCATTTGTAGAGGTATTTAAGTGAGCTACGGTTATTGGAGAGAATCCAAAGATCACCGTAATTCTTTTTAGATAGAATGGCCTCAAGTCCCGCGTCAATGGCTATTAGTTCACTTCTGAAAACTGAGCAAAAATCTGGATTGCGATATTTCAGGGACAATTTTTCCTTATGCGTTTCGATATAGATACCACTACCGGCCTGGTTAGATATTCTACTACCATCAGTATAAATTTTTATTGCATCATTGGGGATGCTGTTAATGATCTCCAGTGCTAAATGTCTGAGATGGCTAGAGACAAAATTTTCTTAATGACGAGCAAACTTAAGTTGAAGTGGAAATACACCCTGGAGAGTCCCTCCAAAGGAATCAAGCTACATTGTAGAGAAAAGGGCTCTACTTCACCGGAAAGAAAGTTATCGGACTCAACTTGGCTGAAGGGGCTGTTGTTTTTCTTTAGTCCTTGCCCGTTTACCCAGTTATGCAGGTACTTAGACGTTTGGTTTTGTTGACCAAAGCTAGAAAGTTTATTGAAGTATTTGACCAGTCCAGTTTATCTACGAAATAGAAGAGGTTGTACATCTGCCTCAAATAGAACAATGTTTGAAGGTCAACTGTGCTTCAGACCAGTGATGATACGGGTAGCAGCACTCAGTTGGACTTGCTCTAATTTCTTCAGAACAGAGTTGGAGGCACAACAGTAGATTTGAAATCCATATTCAAGAATCGGGCGAATAAACGTCAAATAAGTAAGTCTTAGCGTAACCGCATCAGCTCCCCAATTCTTACCAGCGATGTATTTTAAGATGTTGAGGCGTTTCCTACTTTTCAAAACTAGATAATCAATGCGTTTGTTGCATGTGAATTCAAGGACTAAAATAAACCCAAATATTTCGAATGCTTTTCATACGTAAGATCCTGATTATTAAGTCTCAGTTTGGGCTGGTAATTATATAGATGTTTGCTTGTAGTGGAAAAGGTGGCAATTGACTTAGATGGGTTAAAATGAAGTTTTAAGTCTGTTGCAAAGTTCGACAAAGCTGTCAGAGAGTCATTTAGTTTTGATTCCAAATTAGGTATAGCTGTACCAGAGCTCCACAGATCAATGTCGTCTGCAAACATTCCGATTCTTATCCCAGAAGAAGTCCCTTTCTCTATACCAGCCAAATACATAGAAAAAAGTGTAAGACTAAGAACTGAATCTTGAGGAACACCTTGGGTGAGCTCGAATGTGCCCGAAACAGTTTTGTTAAATTTCACTTTGATTAATCTTCTCTGCAAAAAAGTCTGCGATCCATGAAAGGGTTTTACCTTGGATGTTGGAGGAATCGTGTAGTTTTAGAATCATTTTGTGTTTCCAAACTCTATCAATAGCCTTCGTGAGAACTTAGTTTTCGATTACATTGAGAAACAATCATTTAGCTCTCACCTCTTGATTTGTAAATAATAGGAATGAAAATGTAAACCTCATATATAATTATCTTTTGCACCCCCGTAACCCCTTCAAAAGTCTTTTTCCACAAAATCCATTTTTAGTGGATCTCTACTCAACAAAAGAAACATGCTTACCAAATGTAAACGCTATTGCTTAAACAATTGATAAACGGAAATTTTTTTCAACTATACGTCATCTTAGCCCTCTCTTATGATTGATTTAGGTAGAAACCACGCCTAGCACAGCTCTACTCTCCGGAAGAAAATTGATTACCTTATTTAAAATTTTAAAATATGTGTTCTAATATTTTTTAATATAAAACATCCCCGTTATCCTCTTGGAAGTCTATTTCACACAAAACTCGTTCTTAGTGGATTTCTAATCGACAAAATAAACGTGCAACCAAATTTTAAGTCTGTAAGTGTAACAATTAAAAAAAAGGAATTTCTATTTCTGATGCTCCCTTGAACACTCAAAACCCCCTTGGGAATCGATTTCCGGAAATCTCGTTCTTAGTGGACTCGTGTCTTAGTACTCGACAAAAGAAGCGTGCTTACCAAATTTCAATTGATTATTTCGTGATCAGTGAGTGATTAAGTCGCTTTTGTCTCTCTCTCTATGTATATACAAAGACAGGTTAGCTATATATTTAGAGGTATACATTATAGATTCTATTTCTTGTTTAGAAAAAAATTGGAAGTTCTAACATATTTAAACATCCAGCATATTTGAAACGTTTTACAAAATTGTATTTCATATGGTAGAACGTATGCCTATGAATATGAATCACTAGACAAGTCATGCCCTGCAAAAATTTAACAAAAATATATAATAAATTATTTACCAATGCAATCAACTCGATAAATAAGTATAAGAAAAGATGCGTGTAAGAATATTCTCTATGAGTATGAATCTGTATTTAAAACTAATTTAAGTTAAAATATTTTTTTTATGATCCAGATAACCTCTACTCGCAGCGCTAACAAGGATTACTCCATGTAACTTAAAAAAGATTAATCATAATATAAAAAAATGTAATAAGATGATAGATAAGACCCTTCTGAAACGTCAGACACAATGATCCAGCGTCTGAAGAAAACGACTGAAAATTTGTTGAATAGATGATTTGGGAGCCATAAATCACTCTTAACTGACACGTGGATGTCATGTTCCTTTAAGAATTTTGCATTCGTTCCAAGTCAGATTTGATTCTTCTCATCAATTATTGTATTCCTTGGCATTAAAATCTACATATATTTGAAACTCTACTCCAGCACTTTCAAAAATATCTAAAATGGAACATAATCCTTATTACAAAAAACTGAATTTAAAATTCAGTACCTTGTAAAAGGTTTAATTTAATTTATAAATTGTTCACTTAAAACATTTTCGCATAAATAGAACTATTTTAAGTAAAATGCTCTACATATTAAAGTAACAAATGTTCGTAAAAGGATATTGCATAGAAGTGACCTGCGTGTAATTAAATATTTTGTATTACGGATGTCAATTGTTATACAGATATGTTTATTCTATGATGATTTGCATACAGTCATTAATATTTTTATGTCATTTTCTTATATTTCTGATAAGACTTACATTTGACTTACGCGCCTATAAAACAAATTTTTACTAAATAAGTTAGATGCATATGCAATTGATAAATAATTAAGTAAAATGTTAGAATATTTTTCAACGAAGAAAGTCAGTATGCGATTTTTTTTCCAATACGATGCAGAACTTATACATATTATAATACTTTTTTATAATTTTTAATACTAGATAAAAGTTAATTTCGTGCTTTGTGAGACACTTTTCATGTCATTATAATAGGAAGAATATATAAATTTCAAAACAGCTTAATATATTAAGTACAACTCTATTGTAGTATTGCATTTAAATATTTGAAATATAAACCTGGCAATGCACTTGATTCCGTAAAACGTTTAACTGAAACTATAAAATACAGCTAACATAACTCTGTTTAAATCATACTGACTGAAGAAAGCACTGGTTTTAATATTTTAAGTGTAGCTTTTCAATACCGATTAAAATGATTTTAAAATTATTTGTTTTAATTTGTAAGCCATTGAAATAGGATTGGTCAAGGTTTGATTTAAAAATGGTTAGCTTATATCGATGTAATCTGATTCTTATCAGACTGCCATGTATTTTATCAAATGTGGTTTAAAATTCTTTAAAAAGAACAAAAGTATTCGTTAAGATATGTTAATCCCCTTTTTCACACTTTAGAAGCATTTGAAGATCCAACTTTTTGCAAGCTTTTAAAATTATCGCGACATTATGAGCAAATTTTTTGGTTGCTTTAATTCAGTAAAATTTTATAACTTGCATAAAGCACTTTAAATAGGATAATTGAAATTTTTCGATGATATGTTGAGCCTGTACGTATACCACTGCACGTATATGGTTCATAAAATTGTTGGAAATCTATATAAATATATTTGCACATTTCTTTTTTAATTATGTCACAAATGTTTTTTTTCCTATTCGAAAATGTTTTCATAATGCGGTATTAAGTTAAATTTTAATGGAAATAAATTTAACATTTTATTGATGTATTCACAACCTTATAGTTTCATTTAATGAATACAATTAATATATATTCGTTGGCATAGAGGCTGAACTTTTGGAACTGCTTTACTTAGTTTAACATTTAATTTGAAAATTTTTCGGTAAATTAAAATTCTAATATGCACTATTTTCTAATAGTCTTCTATATGGGTTTTCATGTAATAAAAGATTGAGCATACAACTGTATTGAGTTTTTCAAGCCTTTTTTAATACAAAAGGAAAAGCAACTAAAATGTGTGATGCAACTAAAATCCAATTAAAGATATTGCATTTTTTATCAATATCATATAGCTAAGAGAATCAACTGCGATATCTTACATAATTATTTATGAAAACCTATTTTAATTATTTCAATATTTGCTTTCATTTAAAACGTTTAATGCTAAAGAATGGCAATAAAATATTTAGTGTTTCTAGCCTTGTTAGTTTAAGGATTTAAAATTGATTCGCATATTTAGCAAAATATAATAATAAATTGGCACGCACAAATCAAAACTAAAAGAAACCTATTTTTACCTGACAATAAATCCACCTACCTTCTTTAGGTTCCTCATAAAGTTAAACCAAAATTTCCCAAATGTTTATGTTGAACATTTCGACCTGTAAAAAAAATGGAAAAAAATTGTAATACTCTTTCAAATGTAATGTACAAAACATATAATTTATGTGTTTAAAATTAATTTATTACTTTGTATTGAAAAATCACCTTTGAGATGATGTGAATAAAATTCTACAAATTTTCATATAAATGGGGTATTGTTTGGATTAAAAGGGCAATATTAATGTATTTAAGGCAAAAAAATATTACATTGTCATCTTTTCAAATATTCTTGCAGTAAATATATTATTTCTCTTATAAAAAATTGCATGCTTCTGTTGTCTTTTCAATGTTACATTTAATACATTTTTGTTTTTTATTGCTTCCTTTGCTATGTTTTTATATCAACTTTGGCAGTTAATTCTGCTTCTTCTTTTTTCAATAGCGAAAAAGAATGCATCATCTTCATTCTAATCTTGTTAAATGGAGTCCAGCAAAAACCCACTCAAGTGAACGCAGTGACTTATAATCGAAGGTTTGGGGATGAAGACGTGTCACATTTTAAGAAGGCTCGAAATTTGTGTTAACCGAAAAAGAGAAAAGTACATTTTTCCTGATTTCTTTTTGAAGAAAAAGCTTAACAGGTTTTTGACACTAAGTGGTGTCATCTGTCATGATGGTTAACAATTATTTCTGCTTGAGATGGAGCATCTTAGGTTGTCAGCAATAGCTAAGGAAAGGGACCAAATATTTTATATATTTAACAGATTTAACAGTTGCAAATAAGGGTTTTTCATTTATTTTCTCAATAATGTAAATGCAGTTTTCGTAAATATATTCCATAATGAAGCATATTTCAGACATATGTATTAAGATAATAATTACTAAAGTAATTGTAACGTAGTATAGAAATGTGTTCTGGTTGAAGTATTAAAATATTTCTCTTCAATGAGGACATGAGGGAGGTTAGTGATGTATTCATGAATGTGAAATATGAATGAAAGATGATCGTATTCAGAATTTATTTTGCTAAGATATACTTATTGCCGATAAATTATTAAATAACACTGCAAATCTATATTATCAAAGAGTTATTGAAATATCAATAATTTTATTTGCATCTGTTTGTTCAAGTAAGCGGGATAGTTATATATAAACGGGAGTGCCACGTATGTTTGCGTTTGGGTGGCTAATATATATTTTATTTAATTATGTTGATAAATAAATAAGAAGCGTAAACGAATATATCTTAGAGTTAAAGTTTTAATTTCTAATTTATTTATTATCAATTTCTTATTCATTTAGTTGCGATATCAATAATATTAGCTGGCTATCTAATTAGGCACCTCTATGGTGAATTCAACTTATTACTTTCCCCTAAGAATTATAATTAACTTCATTTCTGTCACTACATTTTAGATTGTTTGAACTACCTAATGATTTTATTTTATCCATTTTTTTCTTGTTTTAAAGTATTTTATTTTATACGTTTGGTTTAAATAAGAACATATTTCTTTTACCAGATGTTACAAAAATATGTTAAAATATCTTTTTTAATCTTTTACTTTATAATTGAGTTTCTATGTAAGTACTTTCTTTTCATATTTATGATATTCCGCTATTATAATATACTAACTGTTCGCTTTCATGAAAACACAAAATATAAATAAAACGCAGATTTATAAATTTTTAATACGTAATAAACTTTTATGAATCAATATTCCAGTGATGCTATTGTAGGATGCTAAAAGTTTACTAAAAATAATTAATTATATATATTATATATATATATATAGTTAACTACATAAGTGTCTTATTTCTCGTAAAAATACGCTTAAACGGCATTTACTGCAAATTAATAATTAATTAAACAGTGCATGCGTTCTAATCTGTTTTCTCTTTTTATGAAATAAAGCAAACATGTAGAAATATTTTTTTAATAAAATTTTTTTTGTTAAAACATTTATTCTATTACAAAACAAGAAACTTCTCCCAATTATAATATATACATAGATGAATTCTCAGAAATATTGAAAGCATTGGTTTTTTATAGACTCGTAACTTCCTCAATTACACGGTCTTCAAAAATAAAGACAATATATGTTTTTGTATAAATATACAAATACGTTATTTCTCGAAATAAATCTAATTTTCTCAATATTATGTGTTCTCGAATACAATTTCTTTTTTGAAGGAAACAAATAAATTATTATATCATCATAAAAGAACAGTGGTTTGTTTCAGATAAATGATTATGATCTTAATATTTATGTTTTTATCTTCACTTCCTTTGAATAAGACAGTTAAAATTTATCATATTGTACAAATATCTAGTACAAAACACATTTTACTGTCATAAAAGTTATTTTTTTTGTTTTTTGTTATTTCAAATATTCTTTAAAATAAAGAACTCATTTAAAAAAAAGAGTTTGTAGAAGGATTTTTGTAATTTTTTCTTTGTAGGACTAAGTAACAAAATTAAACAGATTCTTCAAATTTCATGGGGATTTTTTTCATTATTTGATTATTATTGAAATTAAGATATTAAATATAATATTTGCCGCTCAAAACAATTTTCTTATATCGCAATTAAACAATATGCAAACACTTTTATTCATATTCATAAATTTAAAATGTAAAAATCAGATCTAACTTGAAAACAGTATACACTGGCATCTCTTTACTATACTATAACATATATCATCAATTATTTCTACTATAATGTGTTACAAAACATTATTCCGAGTCGTTTTTTTTATCCAGTTACTTTTTTGTAAATTAAACGTCTGAAATTTATTTGGAATGTTATTAGTAGTACTTCAATTAAGAAAATTATCTTAATTGAAATCTAAATTTTATTGTAACATAAAGTTGAATGTAATCGAAAGCAGATGCTTCTTTGAATTACCCTAGAGAAAAGGAAAGGAAAGTTTGAATTTTTAAAATTTGAAACCACATGAGATTTACAATCCTTAAAAATATTAATTCTTTAGGTGCGCTTTTAGATCTTATAACCCACTTGCTACGAAAATTTATAAAGCAATTCTTACAATTTACAATTATTTAAATTAATAGAGCATCTTAAAATTTTAACAATTTGCATTCTCTTAAATTTACATGCTATCTATATTATTATTCATAATTTCTAAAAGTTCATAGGCCATATATCCCCCTATTTTTTCAAGACAAATACTTTTGATATATATAAAAAATTAACCATTGTAAAGTTAAAGTTAAATAAAAGCTAAGCCTTAATAAAATTAAATAGACAACTAACCTTTAAACAAAAATTGCTTAGATGTTATTCTCCAATCCAAAGAACAAATTACATATCCTGATAAACGATAAATAACAGTAATGGGGATTCGTTTATCATTTATATCTTTTGACAAAGACAAAAATAAATACTACAATATTTTTCAAAAAAAATTATAAAAACTAAAATTATGGGGAAAAAATTCAGAAAAAAGCAATGATGAATTTTAGTCAACAGTATGAAAAGCGTCCAAAAATATGATCATCCTAAGAGAGAGCTCTCAACAAAGTCAAAGAAAGAATGTTATTAATATTCTTTCTTTTCCACCATATTATTATTTTTGCTCTTTTCAAACCTCTGTTCACAGAATATTAGACGAAACGTTCAATAAATTTCTGACGACAGTAGCACGGACACAATAGAAGAGTTAGAAATATCTTCATCTGTTTCAAAGTGCTCATTCAGAAAACCTTTTAAGCTTAAGTGCTTTGCAATGAATAGTCAGACTACAGCAGGCAATGCGGACTCCAAAAAAGAAAAGAAAAATGACAAAAAGGGACTAAATAGAATCAGCTCTAGTACTATTTCTTAACGGACAAAAATACTAAAAATTGCACCGGAGTGGCCTACAAGTTCAGTTGATAAATTGCTGGCATTGCAGTAGATTCACGATTCGAAACAGTAATGTTGCCTGTTCACGACCGATAGAGACTGTTGGATCTCTTTCCGTTATTTTCTTTATTTTTTTCTACATTATTTTTCTTTTACATTTATTATTATTTTATTTTCCCAGTCGGTGAGGTATAGGGAGAGAAATGTCCTTTCTAACTTTTCCCGTCAAGTGCCTATGGCGAGCGCTGAGACCAACTATCTCTTTCAAAATCATCCCAGAAAACGTTGTCGTTATCTGGATCCGAATTTAATGGGGTACTTGCAAAAATGTCATCGCTAGAGCAATGCATGGCCATTTTCGTTTCTCGAAAGTGATTTTACCGGTCGAATTTTTTTTTCTCCAATGGTCCTCTTTTCCTTTTTTCAAACGTTCTGATTTTCCTTCCCGGTTTATATTTTTTGAGAGTTTGGGAATTCGAAACATTTTGGAGCATTATGTTTCGCAAATATTTATTTTCTGGACACTAAAATTAGATTTTTTCCGTATACAGATGATTTTCTCTTTCCTGGGTGAGATGCTTAGTGGGGAGATAAGATTTATTTATTTATTTTTCTATAACTTGAATTTGGGGATGGAATCGTTCTTTTAAAATTACAGGAAAGGGGAGATATCAGACCACACAAGTAATTTTGAATTCAAATACGTGCGTTTTATTTATTCCAAGAATTTTTCAAAAAGCTATTGAACAAGTTGAATTCAAAAACAGATAAATCATCTAACATTAGTTTAAAACTTTTTCTTAAAACTTTATATGGCGAAGTATTCAAATTTCTCCTAATTATCTTACAGTATTGATATTTTAAGAAGTAATGCCACTGAGAAAAGATGTATTTAGAATTTTATGTATAAGATTAATGGTGAAAAGTTGCGTTTTAACAGTTAATAAAGATGATTTGGAATTGCTCTTTTTGAAAAATTTAGGATAAATTAATGGAAAAAAATAACTTTTTAAGAGGATTTGACTTGCATTATGCGAATACAAATTTTAACTACTTAATTTGAGAACTTATGTTACCATACTTACATGAATAGTAATTTTTAATGATATACTAAAAACATAATTTTAAGTATTTAATGTGGAATTATTTTTAATCTGCCAAATAATTAGGATTATTTTTATTCATATTCACCATATTCATGATGATTAATCAATATTGAATAGAGTAATGTATCGAAGTACCCTCTTAGCTGCCACCGGTGTATATATACGCCTCTCAATCGTTGCGTTAAATGGCCCGGGTGTATATATACGTCTTTCCAAAATACGATCCTTTTCTTTGCTTTGCTATCAGTAAAATTATACCGACGGCTTTGGAATGTAATAAACTGACCTTGATAGTGTTTGCGGAGGATTTACTTTTTTCAGAGAAACGTTTGCTTATTTATGCCTTTTTTCACCCCTAACAGTTCGCTGAGTATGTGCGCCTATGTGAAAAATAGTGGCCCTGGGGAACAAATCACGTAATTGTTAATCGATATTTAAGGCCTTTTTTTATTCATATTATTTCTATTTATTCAAAAAGCAGGCAGTTAAGCAAAATTTCCTTTCATTTTCATACGAATGAATAATGCAATAAATATCGCAAGCATAAATAGGAAGCTTATTTTTTAGTTAATGAAAGTAAGTACAGTCGGACCTCTATATAGCAAAGCCACTAAATCCCAAGAAAAAGTCCGTTATATGGAAAATTAGTTATATAGAGAATCATCTTTCAATTTCCTTTGTAAACCACATATAACAAATTTTAAATTCATAAACAATATACATCAAAAAATTAATTATTTGCACCTTTTTGTAAATTAATATATATTTATTATATATATGTTACCTATAAAAAAAGAAAGAAAAACTCTATAGAACGTTCTTGAAGCCTTTATCCATTTCCTGCATAGTTAAATTATTTTCTTTAATACTCAAGCGCTTACATTTTGCGATTTTTGAGCTAAAAAAATGTAGTTACCGGTACGACTGATCAATAGTACAAAAGAACAGAGACTAGTTTAAGGACACGAAATTCTACTGAGGATGAAGGGGGATATCGAAGATGTTTCCAGTGAACTGGACAATGGAGTTAAGGGTTGCACTTTTTGAATAAATTACCCAGAGTTCTTTTCGGCGAGTTAGGCACCTAATAAAACCAGTTCAAGGTATATTACCACCATAAAATGTGCTAAAAGAGAGAAATCTTGAAATGTCCAGAAATACTTCAAAAATAGGGAGAACAAGAACTGCATCACAATAGAAAAAGTTCGTTATATAGAAAATGCACTTCACTATTGAAAGGTTATTTTACGAAAAAAAATCATGAAATGTTCTTGGTTTCAGGAAAAAATTCGCAATATAGAGGTTCGTAATACGGAGGTTCAACTGTATATTGAAGTAGGTTTCATAATATCATAAAATATTTCAACAATAAAATTTATCTGATGCTTTAAATACCACTTACTTTCAGATTTGCAAAATAATGACTCATTTGAGCTTATTTCTGGTACCTTATTATTTCCGCAAAATAGTAAGCAGTCTTGTTATTATTCACATTTTCAATAATAGAGTTTTGTTTCTTAACATTTCGGTATTTTTGGAGTACTGCACTTAATTCTAAATGATGCTTTGCCAGAAAAAAGTCTTTGGAATTACACTTGTAAAATAAATCAAATTGAAGAAAATCGACTTTTGAAATAAATTTGTATTTGTTCTATTTAAGCTTCTGTACCTGTTTACCCCATTTTCAGTAGCCTCAGTTAATCATCTTCTACTCATCTATTAATAAATCATCTTCACATGATCGTCCATAAAGGAAGAAAAAAAAATAAGGTAACTTCAGAAGATCAGTTTTTTTTTTTGTATCATATAACCGTAAAAATTGTTTTGCATTAAACTATAAGCAAGTGGTGTACCACAAGTAAATGTAGTATCTGGTTAAATAGCTATAGTGAATTTTTTTAAAAAATGACAGTCGTTGTATCAAAAAAGGTTCTGAATAATTTCATGTAGCTTATAAGTTCCACATATTTACTGCAACCACTTTTAGAATTATATATTTCATTCTTTTTTGAAATATTGCAGCTATGTTGAATTACATTAAAATTTATCTCAATACACGTATTTCCCATGCTGAAAAGTACAGCTGGTTTCAAATAACTCTGAACATTAAGTTTTACAAATATTTACAGAATTAATATTCTGCTGTGAAATATTTAAGCATTTTTTTCGAAAGATAAAAATGTCATTTAGTGGGTAACATCACTATGGCTCTTAATCAAGAGATTCAGCGTCTGCAATCTATTTCCTTAGTCAGAGAATAAAAAAGGAAATGGCGATATCTAAGCAATTAAAAGATGCATCAAAGGAGCTATGTCAGCCATTTTCAAACATGAGAAAGACAAAATAGCAAAAGAGTTATTTATTAACCTGTGGACTGTCCAAATCTCCCACAACATATATTTCGTAATGGCATGTTAGAAATAGAAATAATGAGTTATAGTTAATATGTCTTTTTATATAAAAAAAAGAATCTCTATCTAACTCTATTTTATTATTTTACCTTTTAGCCAAAGAAAAGGCATTTATATAATGGTGTTTTTACATATATACAAATATATATATATATATATCATGATATATAACACTTAAGACAGAGCATCAAGTAAAAATATAATAAACAGTGAATAACTAAACACGATAGCCACAGTAACATATAAGAAAATTCTTGTGTATTGCTTTGTATTCATCCAAAGACAAAGCGGGTTGAATCTAAGTTTCAAAACACTAACCTCTTTTATTCGCAAATACAACTGGGAAGAGATATAATTTGGAAGAAAATATACCATTAATTTTTTCAATAAATTTAAAAGAGCTAAAGTTAGTTTGAGATGAATTAACTTTAAAATAACATATGTTATATAAGAAAAAAAAAAAAAAAAACATCACTCACTATGTATAAGTACCATAAATCATAATTACAAAACAAAATGCAAAAAATATCTTATAAATATAATCCTTGCAGTAAACGGAAACATGTAACATGTGAAAAATATAAAAGTAATGCAAATGTTTATATAAAAAATAAACTCAAGAGAAAATTTAAATATTAAAAATTAAGAAGCTGTATGGAAATAATCAAATAAAGATCAAAAAACTTAAATGGTAAGGACATTTATTATTCAGTACAGTAAATGAAATTTATAACAATTTTTAAATTAAATTTAATTCTCTTTAAAATTTTTACACATGCATAATTTAAGAAACTCAAATGGATAATCATATGTTTAAAACATATATATTTTAATATTATTAATTATATAATTTTTATTAACTAAATAAAAAATATAGTGTAAAAAGTTAAGAGCTGTATTCCTGTATATCCATATATAAATATTGAGTTTCAAGAATGGAACTTCCCTATGTAAACAAATCAAAATTATCTCTTCTATCATAGTTATTCATATTTAATTTAAGCTATACAATATGCAATTTTGTATCTAAATATTCAACAGTATTCTAGTTATCGTTAATTTGATAAGCTTTAAATATGTACCATAAAAAATAATTTCTGAAATTTAAATTCCCTGAGTTAATAAAAAATAATTAAATTATCACTACTATATCCATATATAAAAAGTAACATCATAGATTTGCAGCATATATATATATATATATATATATATCAGTGATTGAATGAATATTAACGTCGCAAAATTCAGATACTCTAGGGCCTTATATATATATATATATATATATATATATATATATGTGTGTGTGTGTGTGTGTGTGTGAGATGTTGGAAAAATTAACCAAGAAATACACTGTTACACTGTGTAATGATTTAATTCGTAAATAAAACTATATATATTTAAACAACAATTTATGTATTTCATTACATTTTTATTGTACTCATTACATTTACCAATAAAATTGCTTAAAATTTTTTTTTGGAATTTTGCAGGATCTTTATGCTAATACAACTTTAATAAATTAAGGTATCCAAACACGTTGAAAATGAGCAAATTCAGTCAAGACAGTTAGACAGTTATTTTTTTTTTATTTTATTGAATAGAACTACTTTTGACTTTACGAAATATAATTTATTTTGTTTCTAAACTACCTAGAGGCCAAGTTACAATCAATTTTATAAAGTTAGAAAAACCGGAAGTGGGGTTTTGATCTGCCAGAAGGTGGCATTTATAAATTGCTCAAAATCTATCATGGCGAGTCTGATAACTCAAAATATTACGAGTGTATTTCTATAACACTTTTTAAACCTGATATATACGTTATTTTCTAGAGAATGTACTAAAATATTTCTTATTGTATGAATCCTTTTTGAGTTATGGCTTGTTATTTAAATAATGGTCTCATAAAAAATGTAAGATTTCTTATAATGTTTACTCAATCAGGTCTAAAGTTTTCAAATTTTAATAAAAACTTAGAATTTTAGTACATTTTCTAGATAAATGCATTTAATTTGTTTTTGTAATACTTTTACTAATATATGTTTATTACTTTTTTCTCTAACTGCTTTGAAGTTTTTCAAAAATATTGCTAAAATTTCACTTATACTTGGGATTTTTGTAAAATTCAGGTAATTTATTTTAAATTTTGATAGTTGAATAGTAATATTCATTGGTATTGAGTCCTAAGAGAACATTTATAATATTTTAGTATGCTATTTTGTTAAAAAGCCCCCCCCCCGAACGTGTTCGTATACCTTAAATGTTCGCTTATAAATTATAATTACAATTTTTATACTTAAAAGGTTAAATTCTTTTACTTAACTATAATTTTCCTAAAATAAAAATTTTTCTTCCAGTTTTTAGCTATTTACTCCAAAAAGCACACATATTTTTAAATTTATAAATATATGTAGTAATAAATAAACATACATAATATTCTTCAAATTCTATTCAGAATGTAATACTTAAACGCAGATTGAAAGGCAGCAAAATATGCTAGAGTCTTCATGTTATATTTAATTCTAAGTTTATGTTAACTTATATGACACGATATATATATAAAATACAATTTTTAAACCTATTCATAGACTTTTCAGAATATTTTTTAAATAATAGCAAGTAATATTACTGTGAAATATCACAATTTTTTCTACTAATTCAATAATTGTTAATAGAAGTTTTCAGCATTTTTTTCAGAATTTTTTCTGAAGTTCTCTTGTAAACACTCGTAAATCGGAAGAATTTATTGCCTCTAAACTTTGAAGATGAACGCATATGCAGATATCACATTTCTTCTATTCTTTTCTTCATGGTTTCTTTTGTTTTTCTATCCCAGGGCTTTTCTTTTCTTTCTTAGAAACAAAATGGGGATTTTATCGCTCCATATCGTGATTTGGAATCAACGGAAGTGAAGGTAAAAAGAAAGCGGAAAGCAGGAGAAAGGCGTTAGTATATATTTCCTACCGAAAAAAAAGTATTTGTTCCATTCATGTAAAATAGAATTTTTCTGGGTAAGAATAGTAAACATTTATTGAAGGCATGCCTATTCATAAAACAGGAATAACCAAGTTATTTATTATATAGTTCTAATAATTTAATTACTAAGAATGTATACAAACACCAGTTCACACAGTACCGTATGCATATAATGTTTAATTAGGAATTTAATTATGTTAGTAAGTGATTTTTTTTATTGGAAAGTGTTTTTTTTTTCGAAAAAAGAAATGGTATTTTTGTTTAATTTTTCAAACTGCTCTGATACATGCATAACAAAAAAAAAAAAAAAAAAAACTTAAACCCTTTTTTTTTTCATAAAATTGCACTCGAATTTCACTTTTATTTTAAATCAATGATTAATCTACAGTTGTATTTTATCAGTTTAATAATTTAGTATTGCATATTCATTTAAAGAAGGCTAGTTATTGTCAAATAGATGTAATATTGAAGAGTAATCAAAAAAGAAATAAACTTATTTTTAAGGTATAAGCTAAACAATATATTGAACTCATATAATCACACAAGCACTCTCTGTCTCTCTCTCTCTCTCTCACACACACACACACACACATATATAATATATATATATATATATATATAACTACAATAATAATGTAATAATAGTAATATATTATAAAAAGCTATAAATCTGAACAAGCAAAGCAAAATAGAAGCACATACGGACAATATAATAAGAAATAGTTAGCCACGGTAGTACAATAGCAAACTCTTAGCCTTTATATATGTGTTTACATATAACTTACAAGCTACTCATTATTTTTTTTAAAAAATTATGTGAAACATATGTTTATTTATTATGATATATTTAGGTAATGTTTATGAGGAAAGTCAATTTTTTTAGAATCGTAAATTGCTTTTTTTGACACGCGAATAGTTGTGTGTGTATCTATTGATTACGTATGTTTAGTTATAAATATGTCAAAAAATTTTATTATCATACGAAGTAACTATTAACTCCAATAGTTTATTTTTTTTAAATAAAATGAAATAAAATCTAAGAAGAAATTCTTAAATTACTCATTTAAAACGGAATTTCATTCATTAATTTTAAGAAACTGAAACTCATTACTCAAAAAGTAACTAAAAGAAGCTAATTGCATAAAATAACATTAAACATTTATTTTGTAAATGTAACGTGGATTTTTTAGTCCAGCATTTTCTTCAAACATTTTTAACCATGAAGCGGTAGATAAATAAACGCAATTTGTTTATTCAGTGTTGCAGACTTTAAGATGGGAAATTTTACTTCATTTGATGACTTCAGAATACCGATTAAAAGGTTTGTTAATTTAATCCATTTTTCTTACAAAAGCATTTTAATAATATTCCCTCTTGAATACTTATGTAGATGCATTTTCAAACACGGAACAAGCGAAAGGCTAAATAATTTCGAAACAACACTATTTATTTTTGCTGTATTCCGTCGAACTCCTCATTATTAATTTTACTAAACTTTAAATTTAACCTTTTCACAACTAAGGCAAACATTTTCCGGTTGGTATCTGTCGATTTTAATTATAAAATTATATGCATTTTTTTTGACACAATGTCTAAATAGAACGTATGCCGAACGCAATTACGTAAACGGGAATGTTTAAAAAAATAACTGTCAAATTAATTGGCGCCAATGAGGAAACATTTTTCAGCTGCATTCTTATTCTCCTTGCTTATTTTATTTTATAATGCCGTGTAATTGTATGTGTCTTTTATAATAATCGGTACGCACAATTTTGAATAATAGTAATTTGATAAAAATACATTGTTATTCATGTTTCTTATTATTTTATTTTACGTCTAAGAAAATTAAATACAGTTACACACACAATCAATATTTACTCTTAGAAACATTATGGTTCTGTGCGGTTTAAAAGAAAAAAAGGCAAGTACATGATACTTCAGATTAATTTATTATAAAAATTGTTTTAAATTTGAATTTTTTGTGTGTTGAAGTATCTTATTTTTTTCATTGTGGTTCAACTCATACTTATCCTTTTGCAGCAAAACGGAAAAACAAGTATTTTAAATTCAACTACACTATTTGAGACACACAATCATTTTATTTAAATATTAAAATTTGCTTATTATCAGAAAAGTTGTGAGGAAGGAACGAATTCGATAGAACGATATACCGTAAAATCAGGCAAAAATATAAAGAATATGATCGATATTTACGGGTACGCATTATACGGCAGGTATAAAAATGAGAGCTAGAAAAATGATATACCTGAGAATAGAAAAAAAAAATATTAGACTTCTGCATATATCGAAATTCTGTTTATTTAAAAGATGTGACATTTCTTATGAACTTAAAAGGTTGTATTTCTAGAAGTATCCTATTTTTTTCAAAAGTCTGCAATAATACTTCGAATAAATGACTTCAAAACCTACGATTATTCCATACATGCATTCCAAGTTTCTTCATAAAAAAGGGGGTGTGCGTTATACGGCGAATGTATCTAAAATTTAAATATTGCAGCTCTAAAGTATGGGTGCTCATTATACGCAGGATTTTACACAGTGATTTAAATAATTATTACTTTAA
The DNA here is from genome assembly GCA_019973975.1 of Trichonephila clavata. Classification (NCBI taxonomy): domain Eukaryota; kingdom Metazoa; phylum Arthropoda; class Arachnida; order Araneae; family Nephilidae; genus Trichonephila; species Trichonephila clavata. Next base: position 130,620 of record BMAO01010807.1, read on the forward strand.
ACATAGTTGTTATGCTCATAAAAGTTTTTAATCGTACATTTTAATATTCTTTTTGCAGTTGGTCATACTGATATAAATGTATATATGTATGTATGAATGTATAGTGTATATATATATATATATATATTTAAATTGCAAAAATATACAAAAATTAGTTATAAACGTAAGATAACTATAGTCATGATAGAGTAGTATTAGCCACAGTAGTACTATAGCAAACTCCTGGCCTTAGGAACCAGGATTGCAAATTTAAACAAAGTTTCTCGGCCAGACAACCTGAACCTGAATTTGCCAATATTCTTGGCCATAGGGAAAGCAAGACATTTCTAGAGAAGTTTAACTATTATTATAATTAAAACCATAATCTATTAATGTAAAACGATAATATTATAGCCTATAATAATTAATAAAATATTTAAAATCGAAGCTAAAACTATTAGATAAAGACTTACCACGTGAGTACAGCAATAAACATTTTCATATATATATATATATATATATATATATATATAGTACGTTAATACGTGTGTGTGTGTGTGTAAATACATCATTTAAATTATACCTGAAGAAACTAAATCAAAAACAAAAATATTGTATTCACTAAACCCATTAGTACTGACAAATCGGCAAATATAAGAGAAATATAGCATCATAAATTTTCCGTATAATGCAAACATAAGAAGATTCAATAGTTAATTTTATCAACTTTTTAAAGGAGAAATTAGTTTTTTTTTAAAAATATTAACATGAAAGAGCTAAAATCAAGTATTAAGTTTAGCATTGTTTAACAATTTAAAATTTTTAATCTAATTATTAGAAGTAACAAGTGTTAAAGAATTCAACAGATATTGGCATTATGATATAAATTAAAAAAAACATATATTAATTCTATCAATGGCCACCCATCCGGTATAGTGGTCAGTGAAGCTGACTGCGGTACCGTGGGGACTGGGTTCGAATCCCGGAGAAGACATGGATGTTTGTGTTGTAATCCTTCCTTCTGTCTGTGTTGTATACCTCCGTGTTATAGATTGCGTGGTGCAAGGGGTTTATAAATGTTTAAAAAAAATTCTACCAATAAGTTTCATCACGTTCACATATTCTTTTAACATACACAGTTATTATTCACTTTCATAAATGGCCCATTTTCAAATAACCTGATTAATAAATACAGGCTTTTTATCGTGAAAGAATAATATCTCAGACAGATATTTACATGAATTTATAAGAGTTTGAAATCACGTTTTGAATTAGATATTTCTGAACAGTCTGATTACACTGAATAATGAAAATACAAGAGAACGTTTTCCCTACCATTATTCTAATAACTCTAGCACATTTACCGAAATATTTCTTGTGATGATTTACTACTGCGCTATAGTTTATGTTATATCGCTAAGTTGAACTCGTCAAAAAGATTTCAAGCAAAGACTTTAAAGTAGTTTTGATTTTTTTAAATTTCAGAATGATACATATTGAAAAGTAGAAATTGAATTCCAGAGTTACTTGAAAATAATCAGACAGTCCAGACACGTAACTGTTTTAATACAGTGTACTTACATCACTCTAAAAAGGAATTTAAAATGACGGCAGTAGTGCAATGGGAAATGAGAAATCCAATGCCAGATAGCTCATGACGAGACAGTCTCAAATGCGCACCACATTTTTTATTGAATCTGAAAGCTTTCACTTCTTCCTTTTTATCAAAATAAATATAATATTTTTTCGAGATAGTTTATTTTTAAATGAAAAGTAAACATAGAATATTTGTGCAATTACTAAGCATCCAAAAGATATTTTATATTTTAAAGGTTTTCTAAAAGTAGTGATACTGTTGGGTATGAAACTAAAATTAAATGGTAGTTTTTATTCTTGTTATTGAATTCAATGTGATTACAATTAGAAAACTAAACATTAATAAATATGTATTATTGAAGAAGTAGTGCCAATGTTTTAACTGGTAAGCAAATGGAGTCTATTTTAAACAAATAATAGAATTTTTTAAATTTAATTCCAACTTCGTTAGAAAAAGTTACTGGCGCCATCTTTTGCACAAAAATCAAACTTCGTCAAAAAAAAACACAGAATAAATTTGAAATTAAAAAATAAAATTTAATTAAGAATTAATATTTTTAAAAAATGGTATTAACACATCAAGTGTCATTCACTACAAGTATAAAACATATATTTTAATTTCAGTGAATGAAGACAAAGTATTTTATTCGATTGAAAATTTGAACAATATATATATATATATATATATATATATATATATATAGGGGGAAGTGAAGTAGTAAGATAAGTAGTGACTAATAGTAAGATTTGAAAAAGGGTGAGAAAATGATACAAATATAAGCTTAAGAAGTTTGAAAATAAAACTCTGTATTTCGAGGAATTAAATATATGTATGTGTGAATAAGTAAAATATACTTCTTAATTTTAACTTCAACTACTTTTTTAAAATTTTTTTACGTTTGTTTTTATATATTTTTCAATATTATCAACAACATATTCGAAATTTTAAAAAAATGAAAATGTATGTGAATATAATTCTAATATACATGAAAAGGAAACTGTGCAAATTAAAACAACTGCAACAAAGTCAGAAATAATCAAAATAAAATAACTGGTTTTGACATATACTATTTATAAAGATAAATAACAAACAGAAAAATTAAAAAAATAACTTTAGCAAATATTAAGCGTATTACGAAGGTATGATAATTTAATACAGTACTTAAATTCTATGCAGTTTTTAACAACATAATTTTAAATTTAAATTATTTAAGAAATTTGATAAAATAGTTATGCTTTAAACCAGTGATTTCAAAACTTTTTTGCCCATGGACCCCTTTTTATAGTCAAAACTTGCTCACGGACCCCCAAGAGAAAAAGTTAAATAAATGCACATCATGAAATACACAAATTTAAAAAAAAAACATTTTGTTGAAGAAGTATTTATTGAAATTATACATTTTATTTGAAATAATATTTAAAAAAAAATAATGACTTGGATGAACTTGATAAGATATTATGTTGTTGTTACATATTTCGCCTGATCGACAGTAGTATCAGATTAAGGTCCACGAAATTCATCGCAGCTAAGGGCCTGATTTTTACGCCAGTTTTTATCCTTAAGTACCTTACAGGTGAAAGTGCGATTTTGCTCTGTCCGCCCAATTTTGAGGGTGAACACCCTGGGGGTGGTCAGGCTCCTCCCACCTCTCTCCCCCTTCCACCAGCCCACAAGATTACTTTCAGCTTGACGGCTATTCTGAGTACCCCCATGCCGCGAAGGCACTATACATCTACAAACATCCACATGCCTTATCCGGGATTCGAACCCAGGCCCGACGGCACCACAGTCAGCGCCACTAACCCCTATAACGAATGGACGCATGAGAAGCTATAAATGTATTTATGTCGGGCTCAATATTTGTGAGGGAGTAACCACAAATCCCCCCAAACACGAATTTCAAGTGGTTTTCATTTATTATTATTATTTTTTTTGTTTTTGTGATGAGGTTTATGAGGGTGCTGAATATACGTTCTACTAAATAGGAAGATATGGAAAGGCAGTCAGAACTTCTGTACAATAACTGATAACGTGGAATATAAAATCGGGATCTGTTTTTGTAACCAGAATTTGTGCGGTATCCTTGATCAAATATTGGTTTAAATCCCTCATTTGTGGAAATTTCAATCATGTGCTCCTGTATTAGTATGGATTCATCTGTGTTTGTTATCTGAGTTGAGTCGACCACGTGCAAAATGATTCGAAAGGAAAGAAAGGAAAATTCTAAAGGAAATTCTACGTATTCCCAGTTGGGAATATGTAAAATTTCTTCAAATTTTTGGTTCAGGTCTGCATTTTCTGTAATATTTATAATAATAAAAATAGATCACAATATATATGGAAGAAACCCTAACATTGTTCAGAAGTTCAAAATAAATTTTAATTTTCCAAGGCCCCCTGAATGATATCGGGGACCCCCGGGGGTCCGTAGGGATTACTTTGGGAACCACTGCTTTAAACAGTATCTAATTCTTATTTTTATTAACTTTACGCTCTATATTTTTATAGTTAAAATCGTATATTTTATTTAAAATAATGTAGTTTAATTTAGCATGTAGTATGTAAATTACATCCAAGTACTTTTAGTAAGTTTTTTACTGTTATATTTAATAAAATTTGTGGAAGTAAAATTTAAAGTGTAGTAATTGGTAAATATTTACCAATTCTAACCAAAACAATTGGATTCTTACAAATTTAAAGGCATTGCATTATTTGTTTCAAAGATACATCGCCTAGTTATCGCCTACTTGAATTTGAATTTTAAGTGGAGATAGTGATCTAAAATTGAATATATATATATATATATATATAATGGGTTTTTATTACCTTATTTTAACTATGCTACCTTCCTAATTCAGTATACAAAATTGTATAGCTCTACTTAGTGAGTGAAAATTTATGTCGCAGTGTTCAGCTACTCGGGGGCTTTTGGTGACGGAACAGTAATTTTGAACCATTACAAATGACGAGAACGACGCCTGAGCTGGCACATCGTTTCCAATTACCACACCACATCAACGAGATGACGTTTGAGCTCTCAACATATTTAACTAACTGTCCTACATGGCAGGTCATCAGTGGTACTAGAATCGTACTCATGACATCGCACCAGGCCACGAGTCGGATACCTTGACTACTAGGCAACCGCGGCACCTTTATAGTTCTAGCCAAGTATGCTAATCAACCGACCAGAAACTTAACCATTCTAAATGCCCCCTCCGAGAATTTATTTTCCTTTAAAAGCATATTTTATGTGTGTTTTAATATAGTTCACGTAAAAAAAAATTCTTATGAATATCTGTAAAAAATGTTTCTATGGTACTATTTTTCCAAATAAGCCAGAAGAATAAAATTCGTAGTAATTTTATGTTTATACGCTCAATATATTTAAAAATAATATTATGTATTTAAAAATAATCATATACGATACATTTTCAAGATGATGAAAGCTTAAGAAAATGTGATTTGAAATAAATGCCAGAAATGAACGAAAAAATAGAATGCGTGAAATTATTAATGAAAATGCGAATTTGTAAGCATGATTGAAATATTTTAAATCAACTTATTAACTTAATTTTAGAAAAATTAAGAATTCCTAAATATATGATAGTGATATTTATTTTTGTGGGCACGTGTAATATGATATCATAGATGTATACGTTTAAGATAAAAGTCCTGAAGAGATATTTTCAGACAGATTTCTTTGAAAAATCATGTATATTTAAATTATAAATATATTTATTAGAATATATTCATTAAAAAATCGTTTGTGAATTTATATATATTCTTGAATGCATAATTTTTTGAATTAATTTTACTTAATCTAAAAATGATAATTTCCATCTATTTTAATATATATATACATAATATGTGCATATACATATGCGAGTGGACATTTTTAATGAAAACATTAAATATATATATATTTGCTTTCTTACTTCAAATATTGGTAGTGTATTAGTGTGTTTACTTATTTATACCATTATGTTATTTATTTATTTCAATATGCAATATTAAACATCAACTGATATCATGATTGCAGCGGCACATGAGACCAGACACAGAGCATCTGCGACGGATTACTCTAATAGTAAAATAAAAATAAGGAAATTCATCTGGGAATGCAAGAAGATACTCTATCTAATTTCGCTGAAAGAAAAAAACAAGAATACACATAGAATTTCCATGAGATGCATTTCTATCACTTGTTAAAAGTAAGAGAGGCACGAAATTACTTATCTATGAGATATTATTATTAATGAGACGAGAAAATTCAACAGGGAATACAGGACTGTAGCATATCAGATTATTCAAAGAAGGAAAGAAATCTAATGTATATATAATCCCTAAGAATTTCTTCTATATGAAAATGCTCATAATTAAAGTTTCTTTTTAAGAACCTCTTTTATCAGGGATTTGTTAAAACTTCTCTAGTTATTATTGTTTCTTTTTTGAGGATTTCAGTGTTTCCTCTAAGTAATTTATTAATCAATACAAATACTGTGGGAAAATCAAAGTCCCTTGTTTTATGTCTGTTCAATTCATTTCTTATAAAAAAACCTAGATAGAATCATTAAAATAATTCATATTCTTCTGAAAAATCATGATGCCCAAAATTTAATCGACTACATTTTTTGCACGATCATGGTTTGGTACGTAATTTAAAGGAAAGCAAACTATAAAATAAATGACATTTTTCAAAGATATCTTAATTAAGTTCGAAACACTTCTCTATTTTTTTGCGCCATATTATTGATAAAATTAAAAAAATCAAACACTGATACATTTTTCAAAATGACTTTTTTGCCGTAAATTTCATCAAAATTAATGAAATCATTTCCAAAAAGGGAACCCACAATAAAAATTCCGAACAAAGTACAACAAAAATTCAAAACATGTTAACAGCGCTCCGTTGGAACTTTTAAAAGTTTGCGATTTCGCGACGGCGGTTCGTTGAAATGAGACCATTCATTCTTCTTGAACAAGTCAAAAAATTGTTTTCCTCTTTTTTTTTTTTCTTTCTGTTTGACTGAAAACCTTAGAAACATTTAGGAACTTTGAAACTCCTCAACTCACTTCACTCTTTCCTTAATATCATAAATAATAACAATAAAAAAAAGAAATAACAACAACCTACCAGCACCGTTATCATTAAGGCTGAAGTGAAGTAGGAGAAAAGAAAGAAAAAACTCGTGAAACAAATCAATAAAGTGGAAAAGGAATTTCTCCGACGCTATGACTTTTGCTGTTCTTAGGAGGTCACGCAGGAAAAACGAACCACTGCTTTTCCCTTGCTGAGTATGCGAATTACTTTAGGCTTTATCGAAGAGACCTTTATTGTTGATCTTCTGACCTTATTACCTTTTTTCTCTCTTTCCTGTATGGTTTGTTCAAGTTAAGTGGTTTTTGAAGTTATTTCCTTCAAAAAGTGCTACAGTGATGAGTTTTATTGATGGAAGAGAAATAGTTTCGTCCATTTGATGATAAAGAAAATGCTGATGGAACGAGAAATTGAATTTTTAAACGCATACTTTAGAGAAATGGATATTGAAACTTCCTTCATCAGTTATGACCCGTTTCGTTGATTTCTAAAATTGCTTCATTCGAATTGGTTCCAGTCTAGATTCTTTAGCAGTGTAAATGAGTATACTGTATTTCTGTTGAATTGGTAAGATGCCAACAACTGGTATAATATTTTGCATTAATTTTTCTGTACACAACAATTAATGATTTAAAAGTATAATTTGATTTCTAAGCATCTCTTAGTCCAATTTAAAACATATGTTCAAATAAAGTACAATCATTTTCGCCATTGAAAGGAAAAATAAAGCTACATTAAATCATTCCATAAAATAAATCATTCTTTAATTGATTTAAACATCCGACTACTTTTAGAACCAACTTAACAAAACATATCATATAATTAGATTTTTACAAAATATTGATTAAAATTTAAATGATTAACTGTTTTCTATAAAAAAGACTTATATAAAAAAAGAAACAAAAAGTAATTTTATTTAGATAGTGAAAGTCTAACGTGTTTTTCTTAAAAAGTTCTTATTTCAAAAAATAAAGATAGGAGAAAATGATTTTAAATCATTGCAAAATAGTGAATATTTTTAGGAGCCTAAGCTATGGGAATGTAAGGTTAGATTAGAGCTATTTTATGACTATTTATTTTTCTTTTGCAGAGATACATTACAGTTTGAAATAATAATACTTAAGAGTTTGCTGAAATCCCCTACTTGTGTTAACTGCAAAATGCATGAGAATCTACTATCAATCGAATATGTCCACTATTTGTTCAGACTTGTAAAAACAATATAAAAAGTAATTACACATTTTTTTTAAAAATTTAAATGAGATTCTGATAAGTATATAAAGTTCTAGAATATTTTTTTCATTTATATTTGCGTATCTCTTGTTACAGAAAAGAAAATGTATTCGAGAAAAATATGTTATTCCAATTTTTGCAATCCAGATCAAATAATTTACATTTTCTAATGTATATATATATATATATGATACTTAAATCAAGTTGATTGGAGAAATAAATAGACCAAATCACGAATGAAATTTAGGTAATTAATCTTCCACAAAAGAATAGGTATTTTTCTGTCGTGTTTTTGTTTAAGAATAAGAAATACTCAATTATAAATAAATATTGAGCTTTAGATTGGTATTATATGATGTAATAACTAACTGATTTTATCACAAAATTGTAAAATATTCTGTGTTTTCCTTCATGACCACGAAATTCAATGCAAAATTTCAGAAAAATATATAAATACGAATCTGAAAACGAAATGCATTCATTTATATTTTAATTAGATCGTGATTCAATTTTAAAATACTTTGCTCATAAACTGTAATTTGTATCTGATGGTATAATTTAAAAGCATTTTATTTAAAGTATAATTATTTTATTAAAATATACAATTAAATATATATTAATATAGTAATTCTCTTACACCGATATATTATATATCAATATAAGATAATTACATAAATGTCGTTTAATATAAGCACAAAAATTCAGTAAGGAGAAAACAAGAATACAAACAGCATGGTCTTAGAAATTTCCAATTTATTTCGTTACCTTTTAGAACTAAATTGAATTGAAAACTATTATGATACGAACAATATTATGCGTAAAACTTTGAAAAATAGTTCTGAAATTTCTATTCAATTACTTAAAAATACTAGTTAATTATAAAATTTAATCTTTTGACGTGCATTTATATGCACTAAACGTATTAAATTACTATTCACATCAAAACCCATACTGATTAATAACTTAAAATTACAGGAATTATACTTTTATTGGTCTTATTATCACACTAAAAATTGCCTTGGGCCACAATTTTGATTACGAAGTTATTGGAAAATAGCAGTTTGATGGTTTGAAATTAAAGGCATTTTCAACTTTATTGTGCAATATAGTCGCAAAAAAAAATTAAGTATATTTTTCTAGATTAAAAAAGATCAAGGAGAAAAAAAAGGAGTTTTATTTGGTTGTCTTAAAAACAGTGGATTTAAAAAAAAAAACTATCCAGTATTTTTTTTTCCTTTTTTGCGTATATTTTTAGTAACATATCCCTATTCATTCGAATAAATTGAAAATTATAAGGAAATACTATAAATCAATAATGAAATAAGATATACTTTTTTACTATTATGATTAGTACTAACACACTACAAGAGTGGCTCACACAAAATTTTCAAGTTGGTAGCAGAGTTGAAAGTACACCATTCTCGTATCATACCTCAATACATATAAACATATTCTTTTTGTTTGGGGAATAAAAAATAATTTATTGATTTAAAAACTATCATTAATTAATAAAATAGTTAATAGCAAAAACTTAATAAAAATTTTAAAAAATATTATATGCATAGGGAAACCACCACTAAGGAAAAAAATCAAAGGATATGGGTGAGTGGTTCCGGATCCTTGGATCTCCACACCCCTTGAGTTCGTCTTTCCAATATAATAATATAATGTAGCATTTTTTCATCACAATACATTTTGAATTTCTTTTATGATTTAAGCAAGAAATAAAAAGAAAAAAATTAGTATGAACTTATAATTTATGCCCCGCTAAGTTCCATATACGTATAATCCACTATCTATCATTTCCAGTTTAAAAAGGGTACTTTTACACCTCATGTATCTAATAATTTTGAGGTCAGATGTGATAAAATTATGTATATCGATAGTATAACAATAAGGGATAGTAAAGAAACTACTCAGTTTGTTAGGTAGCTTTCTTTTTATCTAGCCACAAAAACAAATAGAAAAAGTTTTTAATATCTGCTTGCGTTAAAATTAAGTATTGTGTGTATTTTATAACGTTTAAATCAAATTACATATAAAAGGATAAATGAAATCTTACTGTTTTCCAAAACAGGTTTATTTTTTATTAATTCAATGTTTTGCTTAAAGTATTTCCTTTTGGATTACTTTCTTTTTCAACCATCAAACTCATAAAAACAAATATATGATTTTATTTATCAGAAACTGACATAGAATTGTCAGAATTTGGTTTAGTCTAGCCTGGGGGGGGTGTAGTTTCAATATAATAAGCAGACATATATATATTAGCTCAATCGTACTGTTGCATCATGATTAGTTTGCAGACATTTAATTTGACTTATTTGATCTTATTCAGCAGTCAATTATATTTATATGCTGTTGTTTCTTATTCCCCTCGATCGACCGAAATATCTAGATCAAGTCCATGAACCCGTGCATTTTTCAACATTGAAGAACTGTAGCAGGACTTAAGAGCAGCTGACTCTTATGGCAACCAATACAATCCAAGATGCGGGTAGAAGCGGCTTGGGTCACATTGCAGTTCGGACAAGAAGGGTAAACTTTAAGACCTGCCACATGCCGTTGTGTTTTATTATATCCCCTGCGAAATCTATCAAGAGTAGTTTCATTCACCTACTGCCTGTCCCAAGTAAGGCAGCACCAGGACAGATTCCTTCATACTACTCATGTACAGGGGCACTCCTTCAAGAAGAACTGATACCTTGTTTCACTTGTGTAGCAATTTCTGAAAAGGTAAGGCAGCCACCATGCGTAGAATCTTTATGGCTGCCCTCACAGGCCAAACCATTTGCTATCTCATTCCCACAGACATTCACGTGTGACAGTACCCACTGAAAAAAAGATCTTAACATTGGTACTCAAGCTATTTAACAGCTGGACAATATTAGTTGTCGTTCTGTCACCATGCCTCCACCATTCAGATAGACGCTAAAATAGAGCCGCGGTTATCACTGAATATCCAAATATCTGTATTGACACTCTCAGTAAAGCAAAATTTCAAAGCTTCCTCAATAGCTAAGAGTTCTTCCCGAAACACTGAGGGAGTGAATGAATGAATATTAACGACCCACTGTTTAGCTGCACGAGGGCTTTTGGGGACGGTCCGCGTAATTTTGAACCATGGTCAAGTGACGCGGACGACACCTGAGCTGGCACCCCCTCTCCTAACTACCCCACCACACCAACAGGAGGACGTTTGAGCTCTCGACAGATTTTACGTGCATCGCTCCCCTACACGCCGGGTCTTCAGTGGTACTGGGATCGAACTCGTGACATGCTAGCCACGATCCGATGCCCCGAAACACTGAGAACTATTATATGTAAAAACCATTGAGAAATAAGCTTAACTATTACATAAATCCATTAATGTGATGCTTATAATGTTGCCTTTTAATGTATTAACACTTCTAAATGTCCTTGCGTACAGTTGACACAATGAATAGTAAATTGAAAAAAATGAGGACATTCAAAGAGTTCATACCAAGATTTGAAAAGGCATGATGATTTATTGAAAAAAAAAGCGTTTCTAAGCAATTGCCTTTTTTCTGTTAAATGAAACTGATTTATTACATAGTATGTCAGATAAATTAAAGATAAAATAATTTCTTAAAAAACAACACATTTTGAAATTAATCTTCTGTCTTGATAAATGATACCTTTGATGATTAATGACGTATTATTTCAAATTAGAAGAATTTGAACAAATGATATTTAGATTACGTATTCCAATCGACTACGCACATAAAAAACTACATTTCCATAATGCAAGAACATACACTCTTCTAACTATATTTATTTCCTTTTACATTGATTAATTCACTTTGATGTCATCTAGGTCAGGAGCAAGATAAAGTACGAGTTATACCTTCATAGAAAACTTATCATCTAACTAAACGGGAAAACATTTCCGAAGTACCATCGTTAACGATAACGTATTGTGTTTTTGCAGACTTTATGCATCATTATGCCTCGTTTTCTTCTTTCAGTTCTGCAATAAAATAGAATTCAGAACAACATGCTCTGTTTTGCAAATGAAAACGTTAGATCAGTAAAAGATGTGCTATCGGTCATAAATATGTTCCTCTTAGTAATGGATCATTTATTACGTAAATGTGATTTCACTTCAAAACTCGGATATTAACATTGGAAATCCATTAGAATCGGCACGCGATCAAAGAAACTACGTTAAAAGAACATGGATTCAGACAATTACAGAAGAAAAGAAGAAATGGGAAATTATTATTTGTTTACCTGTTGCTATGATAACGAAATTCGCGGCATAATCAAATTTTAGAATGTTTAGTTGAGTTTTTATTTTCTTTACACTGTAGATTTCTGCATAACAATTATTTTATGTAGATACCTTTCTTTGCATTCAGCGGGAAAAACTACAAATATAAAGTTTGTAAAATCTTTTAAAAAAGCCAAGAAATTATAATTTTAAAAACAAAATCTGAAGCAGGAATTGGGTACTTTATCTTACAACAGTTAATTAGACAAAATGTATTTTAGAGCCTAAGAAATCAATGCTTAATTTTTTTTTACTATTGTTAATATTTAATTAAAATTATTTATTGAAGTCTACGTGCAACGATCTAAAAATATAATATATATCTGCTTTCCGAAAACTGTGGGGTGCAACCATAGGGAAAAGTCTAGAAAAAAACATTATTTTAAAAAATTACCAATTTACTGAAAGTAAACAAAGTACATAAAAATTTTAAAAAATACTCATTTACACCGATATAATATACTTACAAATGCATCAATACACAATGTATTTAATATTTAAATTAACAATACTAAGTTAAGAACAAGTTTAATAATTACCAGTGTGTGTGACCCCATGGTTTTGCCATATATAAAATTATATACAAGAATTAACACTTACCTTGATAATTTGCTCGGTTTTCATTAATCTCTTAACCACCGATTAAAAGTTACGCAATTCGCTCCCAATGCCACCGGACACACGGTCAAGATCTTTTTATCGCATTCCATAGCCTTCGGAATAATTTTATGGATAGCAGTGCACAGAAAAGATCGTACTTTGGAAAAACGTATATATACGCAAGGGGAAAATAACGCTTGCCTAAGTGAGACGTTTATATACGTAATTAAGAGGTTTAAGTCGTATTCTAGATTTAGCATCAAAGTGTACTATAATTGAATTCAGTACATTGTTATTGTATGACGCGGGATGCGCGATATAAATTATGGTTGAATATCGGGTCGCAAATATTGAAAGTTTAAGAAGCACTGTATTTCAATATTTTTAAATTAATCGAGGTTATAAATAGCATCATACTTGTTGCCTCATATTCCCAGTTTCTACTCAATTAAAACAGTTGTCTAAATGAAATATCTGACTCCCCACAAATCTATTTTGCGTAACGTTATTGGTAGAATAACAGTGGTTTTCGGAAAATAATTTTACTCCTTCTCTTAGTATGTAAGAGAAATAATCTGCATTATTCAGAAGTATGCGTGTACGAATGGGAATATTACAACTGTAATGATATGGTTTTAAGAATTAAAATACGATAAAGAATTGCTTAACAATCTTAGTTTTTTCACCAGTTTAAATGAGCATTCTAAGCAAAAAGCAAATTTCGTAGAATTGTACTGAATTTACGTAGCTCTTCAGTGCCTCGTAAGATGTAAGAACCCAGGATGATTAATTATTTATTAACATCGCAATCTGAGCCACATGAGGATTATAGGCATCAAATCTTGAAATTTGGAACCACGGCCAAGAGACGAAGACAAATCATGAGCTAGCATTTCCCTCTCGGAACTTCTATGCCCCACCATCACAAGAACTTTAACATTCGACAGATTTAAAGAGCATAAGCACTTGTACGCGTCTGCCACTAAAGACGTGGCGTCGTGTAGAGGGGGCACTTCATGTTGAATCTGATGAGGCTCAATGTCCTCCCGCTGGTGTGTTGTGATAGATATGAGAGGGGGGTTGCCAGCTCAGGTAACATCCTGGTCTCTTGAACGAGGTATATTATCAATAGTCCTGGTGTTGCTTTATAGTGGGATGTTCATATAACTCTCTCACGGCAGTCTTCATTTGCACTAAGACGAGAACCTACGAGAAACAATGGCATCCAAGATTAATTGCTTACCGAGGAACAAAGAACTTCGCTAACTTAAACTATAGTCAAATGGTGAAAAGAGTACCTGCGTTAATAGATTATTTTCCTAACAGAATAGTCGAGGAAGCCGAGCCTTTATGATCGAGGTGGAAAACGTCGTATTTACATAGTTGGTTGGTTCGAATCTTGCATTCGCAAACAATCCGCCATTTAGGAGTCAATACATGTGAAATATTTTAGGGTATCCAACTACCCTAAAATAGTGAATTTTGCCAAAAATTGACAGTTCTTTTACGATTTTATTTTACATGCCATATTATCAGCTTTATAAAAATACCAAGTTTATTACTTTCCGTTCACTAGAACAAAACTACAAGTGTTTTAATAAAAGCAGATGTCATTACTTCAAGCAAGATGCCCTATTTTAAATCGCATTTTACTCGAAATGTGTTTTTTTTCAAATTGCTCAAACGGAGACAGCGATTGCTCAAAAAGTTTTGAAAATAATTTACGAAATTTTTTGTGTATGTTTTGTATAATAGTAGAAGTGTTTTAACCATCAAATGTATCAATCACTGTTTTATTATAAAATTTACAGTCCCTTACTTGAATACAATAACTGTTTTTTTAAAGAAATTTCATATAATAAATAAGATAAAAAGTGCTTTATTTTTTGTAAAAACTAAAATATCTCTTATACTGAAAGTTGTTTCAAAAATGAATAACATAATAACACATAAGAATTAAAGCAATGAAAATGTGTTCATAAACTTTTGGTAAAGAATGGGCCCCATTTATCTAAATTGTTACCATTTTTTTGCCATTTTAGTAATAATAATTCCTTTTTTTCTCTTTAATTTTAGCATATTTCTCTTAAAATGTACGAAACAAATCTAAAAACCACAAAAAAATCCCATATATCTCCATTTTCTTTAAAAAAAATACTGTCGCAAGTAGTCGGATACCTTAAGGCTTAATGTAGGGTGAAATATTTTTAGCGAAGCGTGATAAACCTCAGGTATCGTCCTCAAGTTTTGAACATCGTCACTTGACCATGGTTCAAAATTACGAAGCTAACCTTTGTAGCTGCGCGGAAATGGTCTTGAATTTGTGGCGGGCATTGTCGAGTTATGAGCTCGATTTTCCATGCCACTGAAGATCAACTATGTAGATGAGCCGATTCACGTTTACTTTGTTGAAGATTTAAGTCTTCCCGTTTGCATGGTGCAGAAGTTTGAAGAATGAGATGGTAGCATCCTCGTCTTTAAACGGAAGCAAAGAACTACGAGATCCGTCACCTATAGCATAAAAGATGCTTCAAATGCTACGATAATAAAATGAATCAATTAAATTTATGGATTTAGTTTTTATGTAAAGCAAGCCACATATTTTTGAAAGATAGCTTTGGATGAAAAACAGGATAAGATCCTTTAACTGGTCTTCTATGCTGAACATCTTTTTACATCGTATATCTTAGAATATTGTAGCTCAATAAATTTTCACGATGCGTTATTTAAATTTTTTTTATATACTAGAAATGATAACATCAATAAACACTTACATAAAAGGGGAAACGCAATGTTATAAAAACAGTAAAATCCTTCAAGTGCTTAATGGTATAAATTTAAATGCAAAATATCTTACCCTGTCTTGTTTTACTTTGTTACACACACATAAATTTCAAAGACAAATGTAACAATTTAATGTTAGTTATAAAAGTCAATATTGAATAAATTATACACTTTCATATCATCGTAAATTTATTCAGGTAAGAAGCTGAGTGATTTTATAAATATTATTTAATTTGAATTAAAAAATAAAATGCATAGTTATATAGTTTTATAAACTAATTTTTTAACATTGCGATTCATTTTTATCTTATCTCAAATATACTTGTTTCTAACAAATTTAAATTTCCTGCAATGAAGTGTCATGTGTTTTAGTTTAAATCTAGACTTAAGCTAACATTTAAACATCTGCATTAAGAATTAAATTTATCCTATGCCTAGATTTTATTATTAAGATTTAACTATTTTCATGAACTAGTGAATGCTAAGAAATTTTAAGCTAAATGTAGTTGAGTGTTGAATCCTTACGCATAAAATATGTTTCAATTTCTCTATTTGTTAATGCAATCTCCTTGCATTTTTAATCGTAGAATATTTTTGGAAACATTATTATTTATTCACTTAGAAATTGCATTATAACATAGCGAAAAATATATTATTTAATGTATAACATAAATTTCAGGGAGGGAAAAACGAAAACAGCTGAACATTTTCTTACAAAAAATTGCTATTTATTAAAAAAGAAGAATTCAAGCAGAAATTCTCATCTAAACTTATATGAAAATCCATAAAATTCAGACATTAAGAGAAACATTTCATACAAATATAGATTTATACCTATATTTAGCTTGTTATCATAGTTTTTATGTAAATCTTTTAGACTACCATTTGTGAATTTTTCATTTCACTTTTCTCATTACTATTTAATATTTTACTTAATCCTTGATTTTACCAAAGGAAGTTCTTATGCGCTATAAATATTTATTACTGTGTGATTGAAAGAACTACTAAATATATGATTTTCGTAAAGTGTTAGGTCTAAGAATACGCGTCTTCACTTCAACTAAATAAATTTAATGAAAACTGTCTAATCTGGATTTCGTGTAAGTAATTTCGTATTCAGCTATCGAATTGGATTGAATGTAGCTTTAAAAAACTTCATTACTCTTTAAATTTAGGTTATAATTATGCTTCATTACTCTAATCCTAAGCATAAAAAATGTGTTTGCAGGTAATTATGATATTCGTAAACTCTAATATCTTTTGTGTGCACATTTTTGAAAATTAGCTGGCCTAGATCAGGTCCATAAATTCATGCATCCTCAGGAAATCCAAGAAAAACTTTGGATTGGCCACAAGGTCCTGTCTAGAGAGCCTCGAGGACTCTAGAATATGTTCTAGGGAAACAAGCCTAATGATACTTTTGGTACAAACTGCAAGGCTTTTAGCATCTTCAGTAAATGTCAAAGATCAGAGATGACCACTGAGAAAGCAAAAGAGTGTGGTTTGGTCCGTCATGTTGCAATCAAGTGTACACTCTTATATGAAATAAATAAATGGAAAAATAGGAATTCTGTAACAGTAGAAACAATGGAATTGTGTTTTGATCTCTACACTAACCGGAACAGAATTCAAATGTTTTTTAAACAAAAGAACATTTAATATTCTAGATTTTGTAGAATACCTAAGATGTGAAGTCTCTCAAAGAATTTATAAATGCTTTCGTAACCCTAGCTTCAGATTTCATTATAAAAATAAACGATCTTTGTCATTGCCTGATCTGCTTTAAAGTAATTGGAAATGAAATAAAATTTTGATTTGTTGTACCCTTTAGGTTGATATTATGCGTAGATTAATTTCATTGAAGACAAAAAAAAGTTAAAAAAACATTCTTCCATATCTTACTAATACTAGAAGTCACTAAAAAATATTTGCTATCAGGCACTGTAAATTATATGAAGCTGAGGATAGAGCTTTAAGTATGATTCAGAGTTATCATTTATAAAATAAAAATATAGTAGAGTACTCTCTCTATATTGCATGTAGCTATAAATTCAATTTATCTACAAGAAAAACGTTTAAACAACAAGAAAAAAAATTAAAGTCATTTTTTATGAAAAAAAGCTTTGATCTCAAATAACCTTATATTTTTAAAACTATAACATTACTCGATATCATTTTCAATAAATTGAATTTAAATAGCATTATTTTTTTATTTAATTTAACTTTATTAAATTAATTTTTTTCATATTTGCGCATGTTTTCTACCAAATATAAATAATCGATGAAACATACTAATTAATTCATTTCATTTTGCGCATTTCTCTACCAAATATAGTAAATAATCGATCAAACATACTAATAAGTTCATTTCCTTTAAACATATTGTTAAAGTTTAAGTAAAAGACACATTTTACATTAATGCGATTCAATAAAAAAGGTATACTTATTCGATGCTTTTCAGATACTGAATACCGTTTATAATAATTATAATAATAATATACTTTCTTTATATACTTAATAAGAATAGAAGAAAAAAACTGAATTTCTAAAATGTCTTGAGAGTATTCTAATATTCTATTTCAATTTCAATCCAAAAAATTCCTTCAGCTATAAATATGTTTGTGAAATTAAATATCTATCAATATACCTTTTTTGATGAGATTCCCATATAATTATTTAAATTTAATCCCTTCGGGTTCATTGTTTACAATTTTTTATCTACACATTTTAAGTATTCATTTAATAAAAAATATCTATAATAGATCCAAATCTAATGGATAGCACTCTAAGCAATTTAATTTAATCATTTATTTCAATATTTACTCGATGATAGATAATGCAAAGCTTTCCTCATTTTGTCTCAATTTAGTTTATTCGATTTTTCGTTTAATTAATTCGTAATTGATGCATTTAAAGGACCATACATTCCAGGCGAGATATTACACTCCATTAGCTGCGATATGCTGGTTTGATGCACTTTGTCTTTCTACATCACTTATTCTTGTTCAACCGATCCGTGCGTGTGCATCAGCTCTCAACTAAAACAATGCAAACGACCGTTTTTGACGAAGAGTGAATTGTATATTCTAATGAGGATGTACATTTGTTTACTTTGGTATAAATGTGATGGCATTTTATACAGAGGATAAATATATTTATGAATATATAATTGCATGTAGCAGGAGGAGCTGCATATTTTAAGATTTGAATTATAAACATTAATTCATAATACCCCAGTAAATATTTTTTGCAAAGCAAAGTTGCTTGAAAATCATATCAAATAAAATGAAATCATTTATAAACTATGTTCAACTTATATATAAGCAATATAAATTAATTTGAGATTAAATATTAATCAACTGAAATATATGATGAAAACTTCTAAGAAATGAAATTTTATCCCCGACACACACACACTTTTAAATGTTAAGTATGCAATATATTTTAAAAGCGATTTAAGTTCAAATAAACTTAAATATTAATGAAGCATCAATTATTTAAGGTATTCGACTATGTTTGAAACCGTGAGTTTAAAAAAAGCATAGAAATGAATTTTCTTGTCATCTGAATACAAATATTTATATAAAGTAGCTTTAAGAATATTATTATAACGAATAAAAATATAAAGGCAATTTTGGGTAAAAATGCACTACATATTTTCAAAATGTTCTTTTTTATGGAAAATATTGCTTTAATAATATTTTTGGCCTATATATATATATATATAGCCAAAACTTCGGTACACAGTATAAACTAGGAATTTTGAAGAATTCATATTAATTTCAGAGTTACTATCAGATGGAATTAGGTCGATGCTTTTTGTTAAAATTTCTCTACACTTAAATGATAAAACAAGAACAAATATACTGCTAAATTATGTGTTTCAAAATTTCTAGCATAGAAGCCTCTTCCATAAAAGAAAAATGTTTCGAAAATAAGTCATTTTTTCTTCAATTTTGTGAAAAAATGCAATTAAACAATTTTTTATTGCAAAAATATTTTAATAAAATTTTAAATGTATAGCCAAATGCAAATGACACTAAATCTCAAAGCAATTATTCATTTATACATTTTTGCAAAATCACGGTTACTAAGGTAGTCCGATACTTAAATATTATTAAAATATCAATTACTCAGCATAATATTATTTACCTTAAAATCCGGAGTATGTGTGTGCATAATACGCGTACCTATACTTCCAAACTGTATTTTTTAATTTTTATTCTCCCTATAATGCGCACCCCCTTTCTTACGCAGAAACCTGAAATATATGTATGCAATGCTCTTATGGTTTGAAGTCATTTATTCGAAGTATTTTATCAAGCATTTTAAGATATAGTATACTTCTAGAACTATATCACTTTAGATTCATCGGGTCTGTCATTTCTTTTAAATGAATACTATTTCATCTATGTTTGATCTTTCTACCTTACTTTTAATGCTATCATTTTTACACTCGCGTATAATGCACACCCTTAAATTCTGATGTCATTTTTGGTGTTCAAAGTTATCTTAAAACTCCAGATTTTACGTAATTATAGTTGTTATAAAGCAAAGAAATATTTAATTGCCTGTTGTTTGTAAATTTTTTAACAATATTTAAGGTATCCGAACACGTTGAAAATGACCAAATTCAGTCAAGACAGATATTTTTGTTTTTTATTTTATTGAATAAAGCTATCTTTTGACTTTACGAAACATACTTTGTTTTGTTTCTACACTACCTAGAGGCCAAGTTACAATCAATTCTATAAATTTAGAAAAACTGGAAGTGGGGTTTTGATCGACCAGAAGTGGGCATTTAAATTGCTCAAATCTATCATGGCGAGTCTGATAACTCAAACTTTTACGAATGTATTTCTATAAAACTTTTTGAACCTGATACTTATGTTATTTTCTAGAAAATGTACTAAAATATTTCTTATTGTATGAATACTTTTTAAGTTATGGCTTGTTATTTAAATGATTGTCTCATAAAAAATGTAACATTTCTTATAATGTTTACTCAATCAACTCTAAAATTTTCAAATTTTAATAAAAAATTAAAATTTTAGTACATTTTCTAGATAAATGCATCTAATTTGATTAGTAATACTTTTACTAATATATGTTTATTACATTTTTCTCTAACTGCTTTGAAGTTTTTACAAAATATTGCTAAAATTTCGCTCATAAATGTGATTTTTGTAAAATTCGGGTAATTTATTTTAAATTTTGATAGTTAAATAGTAATATTTATTGGTATTGAGTCCTAAAAGAGCATTTATAATGTTTAATATGCTATTTTGTTAAAAAGTACTCCGAACGTGTTCGGATACCTTAAAAACAAATTATGTTATAAAAATCAATAAATATAAATATTCTTAAATAATTGATCATTAGAACAATTATTTTTCTATTTCCTTCTCTCATCGGTGTAACATGTCGGCCATTTTAAGGTAACTAAAACTATAATTGTGAATCGATCAAACCCGCCTGGAGGAAGAAGACAAAGTACCACATTTCTGAAATATGCACGTACACTGATATCACGGCTTTCTCGCAAGTAAACTCATATTTCAGCTAATGTGGCTATCTTGTGCGAGGGATCGTTTTCAGCAACAGCGTAGGGATATTACTCATTAACCTTAATGAGCAAGTGCCATGAAGTCTTTGACTGATGCGACGGGAGACTCTTGCTAATTGATGTTGTTTGCTTCACCATCTAGTTGACCTTAATCTTGAAACTCATTTTTGAGAAGAGTTTTCTTGTCGGTCATTTTTAATGCTAGAAAGAGTGATTTAAATACAGGAAGTCAAAGGTATTAGCCCGCCAAGGTAGTGGAGAAAAAAAATACTAATGAACCGAATCCGTGCTCATAGGTGTAACCGGTTTTTCTGTTTATTACTTTTTAATTCGAAGTTGTTACTTAGTTTTTCTTCAGATATTAAGTACACTCGTACCCTTATGTCAAAAATGAAATTAAGAATCCTTTTTGAATTCCTATGATTTGATTTTAAAAATATTCCATGTACGAATTAATATTGTTAAGTTATATTATTTCACACAGGTTATAAGGAAGTAAAATAATATCGGTCTATTAGTAGTCATGATTTTTTCAAAGGAGAATTAGGAGTATTTTATAATTTAAGACTATATATCTTTTTTATATGTTTAATGATATATATCTTATTCCATATATGGTAATAAAATTTTAATCAATATCATACACGACGTAATATTCAAAAATTCAAAGAGAGAAATAAAATTGATTTACCTTAATTTTAATTTCCGCTTTTAATTTTAGGTTTGGCTTATTTACCAAACGAGACATTAATATTTTTGGCGTAGTAAGAACTATAACTCTTTTTTCTAAAACAGATTTATGATTTCTAAGTGATTATATTTTGATTATGAAAGTTGAATTTCTTATTGATATTATGGTGCAAGCTTATTCTTGCAACTATATTTTGCCACATATAAATAACAAATAATGCGAATAAAATGAAGAAATTTTATCACACACAAATCGTATCCTAAAAAATTCGTTTTCGTATTATGTATAGTACCAAAGCACACAATATTACCATAAATTTACCCTTCTACGAAAATTATAGACCTTGTGCTGTTTCAGAATGCGAAGATAAAGAAATCGCTGAAATTACGAATCTATTCCAACAGTTAAATCTCATTTTCTCATTACATATATAAATATATAATTTTGCGTTTTCATAAAAGTTAAGCGTAATATTTTAAAACAGGAATACTTAAGGAGTATAAAGTTTATAAAAAAACTAATATGCTTCTCTTTAAAATTTAAAAACAAAAATTCAGTTTGTGTACGAATTTTAAAATAAATATACGTGCGGTGGAATAAGAAATAAGAAGGTGCCTAATGTAAGCTAAAATAAAATGCTAAAATAGCAGTTATCATATGCTTTACTCACCCAATAATTGGTTTCTTAAAACTATGATATGATTGATGACATTTAAGTCAAGATAGATGGAACTTTAGTCTAAAAATTAAGGAGGAGAAATTGCCTTTCGTCAAATAATACTATAACACACATTAAACAATGAAATTTGGGGTTCGCTATCAATCATAAGAGCTCATAAAATGTAAACGAATTTTTCTTAGTCCGCTACGTAGGTAAAAAACGATGGAGGGGGAAAAAAATCAGAAAACAGAAATGGGAAAAATCGAGAACCAACTCATCATTTTCTACTTTGCTTCATTTTGTTTTTGCTTATGCGGAGCGATACGATTTTATCCACCTCCTAAAATGTTTCTTTTTTTCCCCTTCTGCTTACTTCTAGTCCTTCCTTGCGTAAATATATTTTGTTTTTGTCTTTTTTTCGCTCTACTCTCCATGGCGTACCTACACGATACCCATGGTGCTTGAGGCGACTACCTTTTCAGTAATGGGAAACTTTCCATAACTGGAAATTCCGTACGATTCTGCGTGTAGCAATTATTGTAGGAGCTTGCCTTTGGCAAATTGATGCTTCCGTGTTTTCTTATTCCTAGTTTGATTCGTTCCGTGCATTGGGTAGCAATTTTCCGCTATTTCGAGGAAAGGGAACTAGTGTACATGGGGCTTTTTCCCGGTTTGGAATGGGAGAAGTTTGAGAAGTAGGTACACGTAAAATGTAGTCTTGGGAAAGTAATAATATGTTCTTATTTCTACATCTGTATATATAAAATGTTTGCCAAATAATTGAGGTCCGTACATGACGATTCTCATTCTCGGCGTCTATGACGGGTTCATTTTTTGGGAAAGCAAAATATTATGAATCTATTCCCTTTGTGTTGCGGTAGCGAAACATCTAAAAATGTGTTTTCAAGCATTGCATCAATACTTCAGCTTGTATAGCTTTAATATTTGACGTCTAAATATATTTTGCTTTTTTATATATATATTTCATGTAAACGATACTTGCAACTGAAAGTGCGTTTTTCTTGTGAAAAAGACTAAAATAATTTAATTTACATGTAAAGATAAAAATAATTTGTGATATTTCCTTTGACTGCATGTGTGCACATGTGTAAATAGCCTAGACCTTGGTATATCTCGTGATGTTTGCTTAATTGTTGTTTCATTAAAAATATATATAGTGTGATTTCATAGTTTGTTATGTGTTTTAAGCAATATTTTTTTTACTTTATTTCAATACCAGTAAGCTATTTTGACTAGATAAAATTATAATTTGTGTTTTTGCATGTTTCTTTCTCAGACATTTCACTTACGATTGTTTTCTTAGAACTGCACATAGTAGATAATAAATATGCGTTTTTTTCAAATTAATTTTTTATATATAAATGATAATTCTTTTTATAAAGCAATGTTATTTTCTAAATAAATCTAAACACTATATAAATTTAATTTTAAAAGCCATTGCAAATATTATTTTTTATAATTAGATTTTTGTAAGATATTACAATATTCGTAGAAAATTTGTAAAATAGAATTCGTGATATAAACATTTAATAGTCCCAAGTGTGCAGTTGATGTTTGTATTAATACATAATATATGTAAGGTATTTAAGTATAGATATCATGTTATATTATACCAAATTTAGCTGTTTTAAACTTTAACTTAATTTATAGTGTTATACAGAATTTACGAAAGGATGGAAATGATTTTTTTACATCAATTAGTTTAAGGTATCTGAGTACCCTAAGAGTGTGAAATTTGCTGAAAAATGACAATTTGCTTATGATTTTATTTTACATGCCATCTCATTCGCTCTATAAAAATACCAATTTTATTATTCTCCGTTCACTGGAACAAAAACTACAAGTGTTTTAGTAAAAACTGATGCCATATTTTAAAAAGCGTTTTACTCGAAATGTTTTTTTAATGTTCAAATGAGGCCAGCGATTGCTGAAAATTTTGAAAATAGTCAAATGAAATTTTTTGTCTGTGTTCTGTATAATAGTAGGAATGTTTATTTTATTGAGAACATTTATAAACTCCGTGCACCACACAACGTATCACGAGGAGGCTTACAACACAAAGGAAAGAAGGAAGGATTATAACACAAACATCCATGCCTTCTCCGGGATTTGAACCCAGTCCTTACAGCAGGACTGGGTTCCCGGGTAAAAGTAATTTAACCTTCAGATTTATCTATCACTGTTTTATTACAAAATTTACAGTCCTTTATGTTAATAAGATAAAGTGCTCTAATTTTTGTTAAAATTAAAATATCCTTTATCCTGAAGGTTATTTCAAAAATGAATGACATTGCAGCTCGTCAGAATGGAAAAATTGAAAATTTGTTCATAAACTTTTGGCACAGAATGGGCCGCGTTTATGTTATTGTTTGTAAATTTTTCCAATTTTTTCCCATTTTAGTAATAATAATTTCTTTTTCTCTTCTTAATTTTAGCATAGTTTGCTTAAAATCTACTAAGAAAATTTAAGAACAACAAAAATCCCCCATATCTCGATTTTTTTTTTAAAGTTTTTGGAAGTAATAGGATGCCTTAAGAAGTTAAAAAATAATACTGATAAAGAATCGCTTTTAAAATTTTTAGAATTTTGTGTTGTTTGCTTTATTTTTCTAATATCAGATAAATGTTTGTATTCTTCTTCAAATTTCCTAAAACTCAGATTTCCAAGCATGGATTGATTAAACATAAATGTTTTTTTCGCTACAAAAAAATCAGTGAGAAACACATTGCCATAATTTATGTGAAAATTTTCAACATGTTTTATTATCACCCAAACAATTTGGTAAGAACTTATTCACTTCATATTTAAGTCAGACACGTGATAGCAATGTTGGAGCAGACATTAATAAAACTAAAAGCAAACAATCATTTTGATAACGATGATATGTTTGTTATTTATTTCCGTTTTAAACATTTCATTTCTTAGCCATCCACTTTAAAAGCATAGATTTATTTTCAGAAAAGAAATAAAAAAGAGAAACCATCCATCTATTGCAACTGCACACCCACACAAAAAAAATGGAAACAAATAAAACATAAAGAATTGTTCATCCTTTCGAACAATAGTTCAGAAAAGCTTCAAAAGGCTTGGTATATGAAAGTAATCCTGTTATTAGCGTAAAATACGAGCACCAATTTTTCTTCCTTGGACTTTGAATGGAGCGTAATATATTGGAGAAACATGGCAGAAATCTTGGTTCGTTTTTTTCCAACAGCATTTGGTAGCTATACTTAAGGGTATTGTTTCTGAAATTCTTTAGAAAAACCGAAAAGATATGTATATTCCATAGGCAATATCTTTTTTGTTTCTAAACATGTTATAATTCAAGTAATAGGCGATGCCGCATTTAATTTTGAAATGTATATGTTAAGCAAGATATATTGGAATCTAATATTTTAGAGTTTATACGAATTTAAACAAACATAAATTTTGAGCAAATGCGACAAAAAGATTTTTTTCTTTCTTTCCACGGAGGATTCCGGTAACTGAGACTGGATTCAAAAACAAAGGAAAAATCTGAATATTGTTTTATACTTATTATCAATCATGAATTTTAAAAATATCGATATAGGTGAATGTAGAATGTTATGTATTTCATTTACTGTAATATATAAACACTTATTCAGTTTATTATTATTATTTATAAATTACAAATTATTTTTAAGTATAATTTTTAAAGAGTTCACATTCACATAAACTAATACTAGTCTACATACAGGATTATAACACACTTAAGTTTAAGACAAAAACAACAATTTTAATTTTGTGAAGATAGCTTTTAAGCAAGTGACAGCAACTGTATGTAGCAAACCACTCCTAGCGAGTGACAAACAGCAACTGTCACATTCCACAGATTCTTATAACACAAACAACTTTCAAAAACAACTAACATGTTGCCATTGCGCAAAAGATAAATACATAGTCGTTTGTGTTGGTAAATGGCAGGACGAAATAATTATTTTACACAAAATACATTTTAATAAGAATTGAGTCGAAATAAAGTACAACATATAAATGGACATATAAATATACAATGAATGATAAAAACATAATTTGGTTAATAGTAAATATAGAATTCCATCCAACAAATTCATACGCTTTTGTATACTTTGGTGACTTATCATCATATTCAAATTTTTCCTACTTTTGAAAGAAACTTCTCTTTATTTAAATGTTACAAAACTCATGCATATTTATTACATCATATCCCAGGAATGGTCGCTGGTAGATTCCTTAAGTTATTCGTATAAATATCATTCGTAGAAAACATCCCGCTATTCCCAAGCAGAACCAGAATTGTGTCTTACTGTTTGTTCATCTAGATTACAAATTATATGAGATCCATTGAATCATAAGACATTAAAGGTGACACCGAGCGAGCATTACCCTACCCAAATTTCTCCAGAGTAGCCACTAAAGTATCCATCCCGCAGATTTATAGAGTAAGCGAATGTTTCCCAGTTGCTAATATAAACTACGGTTATTGCATCCTATATCGTAAAGTTGGCCGATGTTACCATCGTGCTATTTACAGTCACCTATGGGGACGCATCCTGAATGGAAAGGGACGCTGTTTCGTTTGCATAATTTAATGATATTGACATGTTTAAATTAATTAGCTTATGGTGAGGTGGTATTGACCTTTCGAAAGTGAATATGCGACGTATTATCCTGTGTTTTGGCGTGGATATAATAAAGCCTAGTTCAGACGTTTCAAGTTAAATATTTAAATATTGTTAAAATCGATTGTTGAGAAAGCCATTACGTGTAGGAAAATAATGACACAGGCGTATAAATCTTCTATGTAAAGTAATATTTGCTTGAAGGTTTGATTCCTAAAATAGTTTTTGAGGCAAATATGCTCAATCAAACTATGTAGCCTTTTCAAAATTACTCAATGAAATTATTATTTATTTTCAAATTTATTTTGTCACAAATACGTATAAATTAGTGTTTTCTTATAAATTTATAAATTGTTATTTTAGATTATATTCTATTTTTCAAACTACTTTCAGAAACATCAGCACTCTTACTTCGTGAAATTCGTTTAAATGTAGCTAAGAATGTAGCTAATGAAACTATGAAAAGCATTCATTTTCTAATTATTTCTTGATTTTTTCGTTCTTTTTTTAAATTACATTTCTTTTTGAAAGACTCACTAGTATTGTTGAAAAAATGGCTTTATTATGTATCTTATCATAAAAAACTAATTAAATCCAGTTTTCAGAAAATTGTTGTTTTTTGTACTGATTAATTCCAATACCAAATTCTTATTTATTTTGTACAGATATACACTTTTCAAAAAAAAATTGAAAAATTGAAATGAAAAAAAATATTGTCTAAAATATTAAAAAAAATATTTGCATAGCACCTTGATAAACCTTTGACAGATAAATTTACTGCTCCTCTTCAAGCTGAAATTCTAAAACTCATGGTAGAAATGTCACAGATATCTTTATAGCTTGCCAATAAATGTACCTTAAAAAACTATATTTCTCTTTTTTAGGATATTTTATATCTTGTGACCAAATTAAGGTGAATAACTACGTTTGGAACCATGATTTTTAAAAAGCATAGAAGCGCATAATTTTTTTGATATTTAATGTTACTTCGATACCTATGCATATTAATTTTTTTCTGAATAATATTAGAAAACAATATTTAAATGTAATTTTATTGACAAAAAATGAAGAAAAAAGTGACTAGTTTGAGAAAACATTCTTCTTTTATAAGAAAAATTTTCTATAATATAATAATAGTTTGCATATTTATAAATATATATATTTTATATATATATATTATATTATGCATGTATTTTTCATTTATGTTATATATATATATATATATTTATACGAATTCTGTGTAAAATCCCTGACTATAGGATTTTTGAAATATATTATTTTAAAATGGATATATTCATGTTTTTAATTTTTTAATATATCAGAACAGAAAAATTTTAATTAAAAAATATTTTTTTTTATCATTTAATTAATCGTAACTCTGAAAATAATGGGATTTTTTTTACAAATCCTTTTTCAAGCTCTGTTTAAAGTTCTAGATATAAAAAAAATCAAAATATTATTATTATAGAATCATTTTTCATAAAAGGAGAATGTTTTGAATGAATCTCATCCTTTTTCGTCATTTTTTTTTCCAAAAAATTGCATTTAAATTATTTTTTATCATAATAATATTCTTAAAACAATTTAAAATGCATATTCTAATTCAATTGATTTAAATCTCAAAAAAATTCCACTTATACACTTTTTTAAAATCATGCTTTTGAAAGTAAACAGTCACATTATAAACAGCAAATTTGTATTTGTTTTACGGGCAAGTTTTCAAACATTTGCAGACTAGTTTCACATATTGTTTGTATTTGTGAACTGTTTCGAGTCACCAACATTGTCATCAACAAACCTAACCGAATTCGACTCGATGCTAAAAAGAAAAGACCATCTTAAGAAATTTCTGAGCTGAAAAGCGATATCTGATTCTGAAGTGTTTTTAGATTCAAAAAAATCCTTTCTTACACCTATTAGATCTCGAATTTCATTCGAAAGAGTCAAGTCTAAATAGCTAGTATTGGTATCACGCTGTCTTGTGCTATTTATGACGTAAAAATAAAACTCCAAAAGCTTTTCCTGTAAGTACTACTTCATTTTACATTGTGGTCACGTAATATGAGAAATATTCGTAGAAATAGAAAAGGAAAGTGACAGTGTTTGGCGAGTGCGAAATACCCACACTTGTATTAGGTACACTTGCTTCAGAATGCGAATCATTAAAGATTCGATCCGGAAAAAAACCGCAGAAAAATACATTTCTCTCAGATCGATAGTATTGGAAGTGAGTCTCTTTTCAAGCTAAGGCATCATCCGTATTTCCTGGATGTAAATGTGTATTTTATTTGTTTAGTGGTCTATAGAATTTATTCTGAAAACCATTACTTATAAGTGCATGTAGGTGGTGCTTGAATAATCTGAGTGCCTGCGACTTTTTATTTGATTTTGAGTACTTAAATAAATACCAAAACATGATTTTAAATTTTTTTTTATATTATCATATTTTTTCTGAAACATTCTGAATATCACATGAGCTAACTCTTAAATAACTAAATACTAGTTACTTAGAAGATTAAGGTAATACTTATACCAAAGAATTAATGAACCATGTAGCGCTGATATTTTAGGTAGAAGCAGTGAAAACATGTTTGTTTTCGAAAATGGTTGCAATAAAAAAAAATTATGATACAGTTTTAAAAGCCGGGCAGAGTGTCATGGTTGGTTTGTCGATGGCCTTCTGCACCCAAGGTTGCGTGTTCAATCCCAGCCCAAGTCAGTGTATTTTCATGATGCAGAAAATCGAAAGCAGCCGTGTCGTATGATTATACGGCATGCTACAGATCCATAGAGTATCTGTTTGGTTTGGTTGTGCTCTCGGCAAAGTAAAATCCTAGTGCAGGTTCGCATCCTCAGAGCTCAGGTGCTTCCCTCTGGAGAGGAAACTCGGCGTCAAAATTACTTCCGGTAATTGGCATCGCCTATATGGTGCCTATATCGCTAGCTCCTATGGAATGCACTAGGTCTGCATTAGTAAAAGTACCAATGTGCACAGCCCCATTAGAAAAAAAAAAACTTTTGGCGATAAAATAGTGCTTTACAAAAGTAACTTTTATTGTTTTTTAGTAAAATTTCAAATTTTGAATTAACGCTGACGCAACAAAACAGATAATTGTAATGAATACTCGGAATTTTGAGCCATGGTCCAGTAGAGAAAGAACAAGTGGGCTATTTTCTCATTCTCTGAGCTCCCAAGCCACGGAAGAGCTTTAAGGTATCCAACTACAATTAAAATTATGAATTTTTCCAAAAATTGAAAAAACTTTTTATGATTTTATTTTATAGGCCATCTTATTAGCTTTATAAAAATACCGAACTTATTATTTTCCGTTCACTAGAATGAACATTACAAGTGTTTTAATAAAAGCGGATGCCTTTACTTTAAGCAAGATATATATATATATGTCATACTTTAAAACGCGTTTTACTCAAAATGTGTTTCTTTGAAAATGACCAAACAAGAACAACGATTGCTGCAAAAATTTTGACAATAATTAACTGAAATTTTTTGTGTATGTTCTGTACAATAGTAGAAGTGTTTTAACCTTCAGATTTATCAATCCCTGTTTTATTATAAAATTTACAGTAACTTATGCGAATATAATCACTGTTATTCTAAGCAATTTCATGTAATAACTAAGATAAAGTGCTCTAGTTTTGTAAAAACTAAAATATCACTTATCCTGAAGGTCATTTCAAAAATGAATAATATAGCAGCTCGTCAGAATTGAAAATTTGTTCATACATTTTTGGTAGAGAATGGGCCCCGTTTATGTAATTTTTTTGTAACTTTTTCCCTTTTTAGTAATAACAATTTATTTTTATGTTCTTAATTTTAATATATTTTTTTTCTAAAAATGTGCTAAGCAAATTTAAAAACTGCACACAAAAAAACATACTTGCATTTTTTTTAAAAAAGTTGTCTCGCAAGTAGTTGGATACCTTAAAACACTTAGCTCTATTTTTAATCTTATTAACGTTCCGTTTGTAGAAAAAGAATTCAACAAATATGACAGGCTACAAAATTTTTTGCTTCAACAACTTGACTTCTGCAGTGACAATGTTCTAGTAAGAATCAAGGGATTAATTCAAAGGTGGTTTGATCTATATCTTCCTCTAAAAGTCAAATTCTTCTTTTTCCTATTTTAAATTTTAATTGATCTTTTCCTGCACATATTACATTCTAAATTCATTTTAGTCACACATTTTAATCTTCATAACATTATTAACAGTATCTTTGTAATCTTAGAAATTATGACAACCATTCCTATCAATACGAAATTCATTTTTAGTTATGGTATGGGAGTTGCTACTGTAAAAGTATAAAATGTATCTTTTTTTAGAGTTAAGACATATTCGTATTTAATATTTTATACTGTCTAACACCAAAAGCTCTTTTCGTTGAGGGAATGTAGTTTGCGCTAAATGAGTGTCAGAACGTGCCAAGTTAAATTCTTGCTAATTATTTATGAGTTTTATAATAAATATGTTCACTATCATTTAAAAACTCTTTGGCAAATTCTATAGTATAAATATAAACTTAAAATTACGTAAAAAATCAAAATAAACGTTATTTGCATTTTAAAATCAGATCCGGATAATAGTTCTTTTAAGTGTACAAACGGGAGAAAGTTTAGCTTTGCATCATGTTGAATAAATAACACATTTCTTTTTGTGTTCATTATTTTCCAGTTGAATAAAGCCCACCAAGCATCTCATTGTTTTATCTATAACTTTTTCAGTATTTCTTAAAGCAAACAGTGATGGGAAAAACTCATAACTCAAACAAGGTCTAATGTTTTCAATTGAACTGATAAATATATACACCTATTTTATGCAGAGAGATTTGGCCCTTATCAAAGAGAGTAGAGGTCAATATGGTTCGTGAAAGAAAGATCCAGAAAATGGGATTTTTTTAAATAAAAGAAGAACAAATGCTGAATCTTACAAAAATTATAAAGACATCGATGTAACAAATTTTATCAAATTAAGAAGAATTAGATTTGTAGGGCATATTTACCACTTGGATATTATTAGCCCAATTTATGAGATCTTCAAACATAAACCTAGGGATAGTAGAACAAGAGGACAACCAAGACTTCGATGGCTGGACTCCATTAACATTGATTTCAAGACCATAAGGGTATGGAACTTGCAGAAAATGGAGACATAGAGGAATTAATTGGAAAAATGTTCGGGCGAAGTACAAGGCTTATCCTGGGCTGTTGAACAGACAATAATGAGGATTTTATGGAGAATCCATTTTAATTTTAGAGTTTCATTAGTATATTTTTATTTCAGTATGTTTCTGTAAATATTTAATTCTTTTTATCAATTTTTGTACTTAAAATTTTAGAAATTATATTTTTTTAAAAAGTAAAATTCCAAAATTTTTAAAATGCATCTTTCGATTGAAAAGTCTTTTATAAAATAATTTACATTTTAGATTACCATCACGGATTATGGATAAAAATATTTGATTTTATTTAAATTCAAGTCATTTTTTTATACCATTGAAATTAACGCAACAGTTTTGAGATTAGAAATCACTGTTGCTTTTCTTTGTTTTTAATTTGCTAAAAAAATTTGAGCATTTTTTTTGTGCTAACTAATTTTCTGGAAATAAAAACTCAACGGTTTGTTTGAATACATCTAAGAATTTTAATTAAGACTCATTTAAGACCAGTTTTATTTTTTTTAAATTTTTTCATTTGTTTGGCCTTAAAGCTTTAAATTTCAGTCACCTAATTGAAATTTCAGGTTAATTTGCGTAACATTATTTCTTTAACGAAACTTAATGGTTCTACTACAAAAGAAATTGTTTTTATAGTGAAAGTCCCAGTAATCGAGAAACGAATTTACATGCAGAAAAACTGAGGATAAAATGTTTTTGATGATAATTAAGACCCAATTAAGCATACTTTAATATTGTTCTTTCTTTTTGCATTAGGTTTTTAGAGGACCATTTGCGAACCGAACGATTCTGATTCCTCTTCGTTTAAAAGTGCAATGGAATTTTTTTAAAAGCATTATACTATTTTCAAAAGAATTCTGTAACAGTTTCTGAAACATTCATGTCCATTAGGTAATTTAAGTTACGCTGTAATATTTTTTTTTCAAAAATAACTGCGTATTTTAAATTCTAACTTTTCGATTAAAGATTCGTTATCTGACTTTGCTTTTAAGAATCTGTTTTGTAACATTCATTTTTATCTTATTAAGTTAATGCTTTCCTGAGAGTGTAATCGGTAATTGCATATTGTACAAAGTAAAGGCGAAGAAGTAGAAAAGTATACAGATATATAATGAGCACATTTACTCCGAAATGGAAACATAATCTCTTAAAATTGAATTGTCTTTAAATAATTTCATCTTCAACTAATTTTCCAAAGAACTCACAATTAAGTGAAATTATATTACTCTTACACATTATTACGAATTTTGTGTAATAAGTGCTTAAAATAGTGTAAATAATTTGTATCAGATGTGTAGTACGTTAATATTACTTTCTGTCATATTTATATTTCATGATAAAAATTTTAATATTCACAAGCAACGCTGTTCCTTACATTATAATGCTGATTCGATGGAGACTTGTCCATATGTTGTCGATAAAGCCAAGTTGGCAGCATTTTTGGCGATCGTTTTTGGTGAATTGACGAAAAAAGGGATGTTTCTAGAAATTACTGGAGAAATATATTAACATCACGATCTATGATGTAAGCGGGCCTTTCAAGAAAGTTCTGTGTAGTCTATAAATAGTAGTCGTTCACCGAAACTAAGTCACTGTTACTTCGGTTGCTGAAGAGGACGGGAGATGGATTATAAATAATCGTTAACATACTTGTATTTTAGACATTGATAGTTGCGTCTAAGCCATGTTGAAAATGTGAAACCCTACTGGGATTTACTAAGCAAATTGTAATGCTGTGTCCTGTATTTCAAGGATTGTTTTTTTACAACAAATTTCCATCACTCTTAAAGTGTAGTCTTGATCTTTGAGACTAATAGCAGAAAATCCTCGAACCTAGATCCACGTAACAGTAACAATATATATATATATATATATATATGTTTAAGCACTTAAGATAGTTACAATCAGAACTCTATTTAACGAAACTCACTAAATTCCCCCAAAAAGCTCGGTATATGGTTTTTTATTTATATAAAGATTCAGAAGAAAGTTCATAAAATAGAGAGATTCTAAAAATGGAGCTATATTCACTACCATCATTCTTACTGTATGCATATCTGAGAATATAATTCAAAAAGAAAAGGAAAATAGTTTGAACTAATGATTAATTTATGTGACATATTTTCATTTTTCTTTAATAAAAACTTGTAGCAAATAAAAAAAACTATTCTAATATAAGATAAGTACTGTAAGGAAATCAGATATTCCCAATAATTATTAATTATAATAATAATAATAATCGATATTATGAATGCACATATTTCTGTCAATTCGCTGCTTAAGCGATTATTACAAGTAATGAAATCAAACGAACAGAATTGGACAAATTCTACTAAAAATTCATAAATGATACAATGAATTCCTAAATACTTAATCAGGTTATAATTGATTTAATAAAAATAGAATGACATCTTGAAAGTCATATTTAGCTCGAACTACAAATTGGAAGCTTACTTATACCACACAAACAATAAATGACATATTAAAACGTCCCATGTTACTCTTAACACATAATTAACACTATTCGCTTGAATTTAGTGAGTACCAGAATACATAATCTCTGATTGGGACCAATTAACACATCATTACCTCTATCATGCATCTCAAGATAAGTTAATAATGATTTATAGTCAAGAAATAACGTTTTCCTCACATTCTTGTTCTTTTGAAGGTAATTCCAAAGAACTTTTCAAATGGATTCCACTCGATCGCCCCAACGTCCCCCTCCAAGCGGAAGGAGGGATAACTGCTCGTCTGGCAGCTATTCATTTTGAGGCCTTCCAGATAGATCGTCGCCCATCCTTCCCTAGATTTGCACACAACACGGTTGGAATCAGTTCTTCACCCCCAAAGCACCAACTCCTTCTCCCCTCCCTGCTTTGAATTTAGGACCTGAGTGCATTCACACTCGAATGCTCACACCAACTTTTCAAATTAGGTTCTCTTTCATCCGCATATTTTTTATCCCCTTTCTCTCTGCTAGTCCTCTTATTCGTTCCTCAAGGAAAGGAAGCGATAAGGCGAAACTCAGACTAGAATTCGCTAAGTATTTTTTATATCCTATTTTGAATTTCTTAGTTATTGTTGTTCCTTTTTTTCAATTCTGCTTCGTTTTCTTGTTCTTTTTGGCAGCTTTCCCACTGTGCTATATTCCCTCATTGCATAGCTAAGGATTACCTGGATGGACGAAGGGGGAAAAAAACGGAATACGACGTAAAAGCTGTTTTCAGAACTGATTTTATTATTTTTTTCTTTTGGTTGGAAAAGAATTTATGAATTTATGATTTTCTTTTCAGAAATTAGAATGAGACTGTATTTGCATTTTGTATTTGTCGTTCGAGTTGATTTTGTTCGAAAATCATCTTGTATACATTTGACAAATACACAAAGTAAATCCGATTCAGAGTGGTTTTTCTGGAAAAAAAAATCAACATAAGCAAAAACTGTGATAGTAGGTTATCGATGATTTTTTTTAAAAAAAAGGAAGTTTAAAAAGTATATTTATTTCTGTCTTTTCTAGCACAGTAGTTTGAACTGTTTCCTTGCTAAAAATGTTTTTGAGTTCATTACTATTTATTTATTTAATTTAATTTCTTTATTTCTGTATCTATTACTAATGTTTTTTTTTTATATTTTTAAATATTCACTGAACATATTTATATTATGTACATATGCATATTGAGAGAGATAATTATAGTAACGTCGCACTATAAAGCTGTACGAGATCTATTGACAGCGTGTAACGGTTCTATCTACGACATTTTCACTGACAGTCCTCTTGGGGAATTTCTGGTCTTTAAAAATTATTTTATTATAAAACTTTTCCTCAAAGAAGAAGATGTGATTACGTAAATTAAGACTACTATATGTAGTCTAAACTTTCAGGTTACAGAGAGAGGTATATAGGAAATGCTAGCGGAGCAGAGATTAATCAAATTGAATGTAAATCGTGGATATTCAATATTTGGTGATTGAATTACTTCAGGTGACGAATTATCACTGGTTATTGAATCTAGATTAAATAGCGAAGAAGTCAGAGTTATTGAATTAAGTAAGTGTATTAAACCTTAAAGTATTTTCATGGCTCACGTACTTCGTTAATTGTCTTCAGATTTATTAATTGAGTGTATCTCGTATCCCTGATCAACTGAATCTGAGTTGTGGTTAATATTGTGAATAAATTTGTTTGTTTTTTTAAGTATGGCTAGTCTTCTTTCAAATTATCCTTATACCTTTATGCGCTCAGGCTGGATCCTTACAAACAGACCTCGAAATTTTGGACCATTATCAAGTGACAAGGTTAACACCTGCGCTGACATCCCCCCCCCACCACTCCTAACTTCCATACTACACCAACGGCTGGATGTTTGAGCCTCGACAGTTTTAACGCACAATAGGCTTTACTAGGTCTTCAGTGGCACTAGGTTAGAACTTATCAACGCCATCCACGAGTCCTTGACCAAGACTACAAGGCTTCTACAGCCTGGACATACATTAAACTTACACAAAAATAAAATGTTAACAAATCTACGAAGTTTATATGAAACAATATAAAAAAGCATTTCAATAATTGAAATAAATTTATGGATTACATTTTCTTTAAAATATGCTTAATAAATATTTAACTGTAACACTCTTATTAAATTCGTGCTCGTTTTAAATAATATATGGTAAATAAATAAATAATGCCGTCTCCTTTTTGTTATTATTTTGTTTCCTTACTGCGGCGAGAAGTAGATGGAATTTTCAAATAACTTTATTAATAAAGTTAATCATATATATCACTATTACATTGAACCGGAATTCCCTATTTAAAAGCGTGTCTAAAATTTTAATTACCATCCTTACTTAGTTTGATCACAGCCAAACTTATCATAAATCTTAATTAAACTGTAATTTCAACAATGTTTCGTGTCTATATAAAGATTACATGTGGAGAGTTTCTCATTTTGAGCGAGATCCTTACAACATCATTGCTATAATTCCGGCAACATTAATTACACTGCAGGAAAATTCATTAAAAACAATTTAGCAAAATGACTGGTGAAATCTCCGAAAATCTCTTTAGAAAGGAAAAGCCCCTTTCCGTTCATGCAGAAATGAGATCAAAACATTCGATAACATGCGACGAACCAATCTCAGGAGCAAGATACTCTCGGGCAGTCCCCAGATTTCAAACCATTATGATCAGGCCTGTTTGCTAATGATGCGTTGATGCGCGGATACTCCATCCTTCTCTACCCCTGTCCCTAAGCGTCACCCCCTCAATGAATGCATCTTCTTATCGCTCCAGAGAAAATAGAACTCTGCTCAATAATCGGTTTTAGAATAGCGCTGGGGAATACCTGTAATTAAATCCGGATACAAATTGAGCTCCCGTTGTAATTAGTTGGCACTGAAAAACAACCTGAAGCCTGGTTTTCTCATTAACGAGGACCAGGGAGTGTGCAGATGGCGGATGAGGTTGGAACAGATACCGTGGCATGCTTCAGTGGTGCAGATTCCGTTTTCTGTGGGTTTTATTTACCTGCGATTGATAAGTGGATCGATTTTTTTTTATTATTATTCCCATTTAGCAAAGGGTTACCATTTATTTCAAAAAGGATGAAGGAACATCATTTGCATATTTAAATATGGTTTGACAGCAATTTTTTAATGAAGCTGTACATCATATGATAGGGTTTGCTTGGGAATAAGAAAATGACTATATTTATCATCAAAGTTTTTATTTATTTTTCATCCACAGTATTTTTGGAGATATATAAAGGGGCTTTTAAACTCTAAGTTGTCATTATATATATATAAATAAATATTATGAGCAAAGCGTAAGGGAAAAATAAATTTAAAAAATATGTTGCCACGCTTAAGGCGAAAAAATAATCTTTTCCTTATGAAAGGTCAGCATTAGCGACTCATGATATTTTCACGAATTCCAAGAACTTAAATTAATAGGGAGTTTTTAAAAATGTCTTTAAATATCCAAATATGCCTTTAATTAAAATGCGTGGTTCAATTATAAAACCTTTTCATGTAATATTTTTTATTCACGTTGAGTATTTTCTTAAATATAATAAAATAAACAATAACTTATATTATTTGTACAGCAAATTCACATAAATATTTAGTTGTTCGTAACAATAATTTATTTACTGCTAAATTTGTAGTATTTTTGAAATTACATTTTTCAAATAAGAATGAAATAATAGAATCACTGAGAATATATATATATATATATATATATATACATATATTCTGCTTATATTTTTCATTCTTGCAGTTTTTTTTTCAGTTATGCAACGGAATGATAAATTGCTGGAATACAGCTAAAGTCAGCTGTTTATTATATAAATAAAATTAAAACACTGTACCTCATGCAAATGAAAAACCATTCAAAAGCTGAAAATATTCGGCTTTTGCGCAAAGAAGAAATTTTGTTATTATTATATTTGAAATGGTAAATTGTGCCTCTGGTGCATTTGCTCTCCAAATTCAAACAATTTTAAGTTACTTATGAGAAAAAGATAATATGTTTAATTTATCTCCAATGCCGTTACTGTAAATAGAGCGGAATGTATTTTTCATAAGTTGTGAGAATATTTGAGAAGTAGACCTAAAAATTAAAAAAGTTTTTATAGAAATTTTGATCATGGAAATTTTGTAGAAATTATTGATTTATTATGATGATCACCATTGTTCACTTGAACTAAACTAAAATCAAATGATTTAGTATAAAATCAAATTAGCACATTGTAAAGAATCTTAAGTTTTAAGTATATGACACTTAGAGGTTTTCTTAAAATTTCTGTATACATTCTAACGGTCACCGGTCTGTATACATTCTAACGGTCATTCTAACGGTTTTAAATATTAATCAAATGAACAAGATGTCACTCCAAAAACCTTTAAAAAATATCTAATTCAATACTTATATACCATAATTATTCGAATCCAAGCCGCACTTTTTTTCTTATGTTAATGTTGCTGAAAAACGAGTGTGGCTTAGAATAGAAGGCAACAGGACAGGGGAATTGAATATCATACTCTGATGCTTAGATTAATTACAGGTTCACGTATATGCTCAAAAGTTTTTGATACTGGTAAAATAAATTAATTATTCACTTCTTATTATATCTCTTTTGAATTTTTGAAATTTAATAAATAACGGATTTATTGATGAAAGCCAATTTACAGTATATTTTACTTTTGCACAAAAACATGTTGATAATTTGAATTGCGGCATAGAATCTATGATGGCCAAGATTCAAATATATATATTAACACTCTGTATTTGACTGATTACGATTTTCAAGCTTTTTCAAACTTTCATTTATTAGAAACTCCTCACCTATTTTTCATAATCTTTGAAAAATCATCAAAAAGCTACATAAATGTATTTGTGAATATAGCAAAGTTACAGTTTTTTAAATAAATTAAAATAATCGTTTCTAAGGAAATTAAATACAATATCTAAAATTAAGTTTTGTTAATATTTCTTTCGAATTTTTTGTTTCCAAACATTGGAAAATCCATTTTTAGCAGCTAGGACATTGTAGTAAACAGTTTCCGGAAAAAACTTGAACAGTGTAACAATTAAAAATATTTTTTTGTTAAAAATAGTTTTTGTCGATGCTACATTTCAGAGATCCTCAATGAAATATAAAAATACGATTTAATAAAAACTCTTGAAGAAAAGAACTAGATAAATAAGCTGACATTCAAATACTCAATCTTTCTTTTTAAACTGGCACAAAAGCTTTCAAAACCAGAGGAAGATTTTGATAAATAATCGGATTCCCCTGCACATTTCTCTTTTTAAATCGTCTATAGAAGATTTCTTTTCTTAATTTTTTTTCATACTTATCAATTATTATTAAGGTTGCTGACAAACGTCTGCTTTTCTCTAACAATGAAAAAAAAAACTCTTGTTTTTTCTAGACACGTAAATCTTTTTTTTTTTCACTCTAAACTTGAACTTTACATTATTTCATTGTAGAAAAATGTAAGAGAAAAATCCATACATATGATGACGTAATAATTATTTTTAATTAAAAAATTCGAATGTAAAGGAAGGAATTTGCTGAAACATCAAATCTGATACAAAAATGGAAACATTCTTTTCATGTGTTGAAGTTATTGGTTAAAGTAAAAAAAAAAGTCTAGAAACCAGTGGCGCACACAAGAGGGGTGTCCTAGGGGTCTGGACCCCCCCTCAAAGAACTTGAGTTTTTTTTTCAAGTGATGATAATCCTACATATATATAACGTAAAATTTAATTAAGTAATTGTAAACAATTTATTTCATTAATTAATACTCATTATTCAATAATCTATTTTTTACTGTTTTTTTTTTCTAACAAAATCGACAAAATCAGGAGAATCAATTGGTATGATACGAGTTGGGGGACTTTCGACCATGGATCCCCGGCCCTTGAAAAAAGTTTGTGTGTG
Source organism: Trichonephila clavata (assembly GCA_019973975.1). Taxonomy (NCBI): domain Eukaryota; kingdom Metazoa; phylum Arthropoda; class Arachnida; order Araneae; family Nephilidae; genus Trichonephila; species Trichonephila clavata. The sequence continues at coordinate 171,411 of BMAO01010807.1, forward strand.
TTATTGCTAGAAATCATCACATTTACTCATTAATGATTATTTTTTTTATTATATAGCAAATTTTTATTAATGCCAAATGATAAGAATACTTAAAAGTTATCCATGATATAATATTAATTTCTCTTTTAAAGAATGTGATGTGATTAGGAGGTTACAGGTTAAAAAATGGTGTATCAGAAAATATAAATCAAACTGAATTGTAAGTTAAAAGATGCTGTGCAGTGTACTATACTTCAATGGATTCTGTTCTATTTCGTCATTTTGATAGTGTTACCCAATGACCTAAATCATTTAAGGAACCGAACGCAAACTGAGAAGTTTCCATGGGTTCATCGTGAACATTTCCACTGCTCTATTTTTTAAATTAACACAATAGGGCTCAACAAGGAGCAAATATAGCTGCTTGATATTTCTGTTGCCATAAATTCAGGTTCAATTTCAGAAGATTTGGCGCTTGGGGTCCTGATCTACCTCTACGGGGTCGAGGACGAAAAAGAGCATTCAGAGAGTATGTGAAATCAGAAAACTCTACTGAAAAAAATCAAATAGTTTGATTTTCTTATATTTAAAATTACTATCTGGTTCAAAATTGCTACCTCAGAAAATTTACAAATGGTCTAAAAATAGTTTTTGTGTCCAGCCTAGCAAAACAGAGTATACTTTAAAATCTACATTAAGCCATCTATACAGTAACAGAGTCAAATGTTTCTTAGACTATCGGAAAATTTGATCCTTACAATTAGCGGTCTTCAAACTTTTTCAACTCACGGAATCCCTAGAACTACAAATTACTTTCGTGGAACCCCATTCCACATGCACACTTAGAAGAATATATCTTAAAATAATATTTCAAGTAAATTAAAAATAGATCAACGTAAAGGTGATCGAAAAAAGATTGTATTTACTATTAACAATTTTAATCTACCTTTAATATAATTTACTCACTTATAATATTGATCCGTGATCCAAGTGTCTCCTATCCATGAATTATTTTTAGTACCTGGGATATGTGCTTGCATTTTTTTACACAAAATGTCGAAGTCTATTGAGAATAACTGTAATCGAATTACATATTCTGAGTTTCATTGGTTTTTATACTTTGTTTTTGTAGACATTCACGTAGAGAAATATTTTTCACTTAGAAACATTGCTCTAAATGGCCTTAAGATGTTTATAACTGTGTGAGAAATACAATGTATTTTGCATGAATTTTCAACATAAAATTTAGGATCGGATCTTTTATAGATCTAGACTTTTAACTTCAAATCTGTTGATATGTTGTAGGTGTTTTTCCACAAATATAAAAAGGTGCCTTTTCCATTAGAAAACTATAGAGTTTTGCAAGACATTGTACTAATGAGCATAAAATTATCTCATGGAACTCAAGATAGTAAACAATAAAACTTTCATAATCTGGTAAGTATTATATATAAATATACGTATATATATTAAATATATATATATATATAATATATGTATATATATATAAAACATTTTAATATACTATTTTACATTATTTTGTCGTAAAAGTTAAACAATTATTACAAAATAAATATTATGTACGTTACAATTTTCATTTTCTTAATGACAGGGATAAGCTTTAAACTCTTGTGACTATACAAACATTTTAGAGAACGGGAATCCATTTTGCATACTCATTTATAAATTTATTTACGATTTTTTCTTTAAATAGTGGAACCCCCGGGTATACTTCATGGAACCCATGGGTTCTATGGAACACAGTTTGAAGACCACTGCTCACAATGATTATAGATTAAAGACAATTAGAGGGCCCCGTCGGGTGTTGAAATAGTGATCCATTTTTAGAAGAATGGTTCTTCGAAGCACACTCTTTTCACAACACATCAAAACTCTACTTTAAACCTAAGAACTACATTGATGTGATTTGGTGTGAATGTTGCACTACTTTTTTCGTCTGTGTTGTTTAGAACAATCACTAGATCTGATACAGATCTGCATATCGTGGCAGATGCAAAGTATATTCAAAGCTTCCTCTGTCACACCCAAGCAATGGACCATGGTTTCAAACTTGAGACTCAGGCATCTCGAAGAGCTTTTGATGCTGAAGTAAAAGAGGACACCATAAGAAAGGTTGTTTTATCAAGTTCAATACTGCTGTAATTCCCATAAAAATCTGACTTAACAGTAGATTCTTTAAAGAAAGAAGCTGGAAATTTTACATCTAACTGATAACTCCTGTTTTTTACTCGTACTTCAGCAGCGGTACTCAAAGAAGTAATAATAGTTTATGCATAGACATTGCATGCAACTCAGCTTTTGCTCGTTTACGTTGATTAATGTAAAATGCTACAAAATTTAAATTGTATTTTATTACTATTCTAGCACTATTAAACAATTTGAGAAACTTGCTTTACTTATTGTATAGCTCTAATTTAAAACTTGTAAATAAAAATATTAATAACAATTGTGGTATCTTCAAATATATAATGCTATAATGTTAATATTTCTTAGTGAAATGATAATTCTGAAATATCATTCCTGTTCATGACTGGACTATTCCTAAGATATACAAAATTGACTATCAGAAATATTTCAGATACTCTCTGAAATAAGCAGAATATAACTTGAATACTTTACAAAACTAAACAGTGCACATTTTATATCAAATAAAAAACTAATGTCTTTAGACTAAAGACTTCGCAGTATTTGACTACTAAAAACTTAGTAGTATTTGCTTGTAATCCAGAAGCTGACAAACATAAAAGGAACTATTGAATAAATTTATTACTCAAACAGTCTACAAGATAAAATAATTCATTGGTAACAACATTACTTTTTCCTCAAACACATACACATATATGTATACATTTCATAGGATTTGAATTGCTTATTATGTCATTCAGTGTAATGATTGTCAGTAGTAGGATAATTAATAATGTTAATAAAATATTCATATTCAAATTCAAAAGCGAATCTTCAGAGTTTCTTTAGATAACTATTTGAAATTTTTAAGTAATCACACATTTTTTGTGATATTTTAGCTAAATTATTTAGATTTATATAAATAAGAGTGATATTATAGGGTACATATTTCACAAAAAATAGCGAAAAATGAGAAAACGCCTAAAAGAAAGTGTTAAATTTATAAACTAGATATCTCTGGAATAAACAGCATAGAACAATTTTCTCTCTTTGGCACAGAACCGATAAGTCAGCGGATTATCCTACAAACCATCAATTACTGATATATAATATGAGTTTATAACGATAGCTATTATCGAAGAAAATTGTTGGTACGATTTTACTCGGATAAATTTATTATTATTTTTATAAGAAATAAATCACTTTAATGGTCTGGCTTAGCTCGAAAAGAAAAAGAATAAGAGTGATTAACGAATAACACTAATAAAAACAAATAATAATAAGTTAACTTTCACGAAGTTACTGTGTAACGTAATGTAACTTCTTTCAAGATATCTTAACTAAGAGAAGGATTATTTTTTAGATGTCTTCCTTTCTTTTTAGTATCTTAAGGCACATTGATTTCAAAATAAGTGCTCGATTTCAAGTAATATATATGAAGAAGTGCCATTGCAAATTTGCTATACAGGGGATAGTAAACATTTACTTCAATTGTGAAAATATTTCAAAAATACTCCTAGGATTAAAAACACAGATCACTTTTTAAATAAAACGGTGATGGGGAAAACATTTAATAGCAGAAATCAATGGTTTCGAGAAGATTTTGCTATATATTGAAAAATGGTGCATCAAACTAGAGTAATTTTAATAAAAAATTTTAAAAAATAGAGTTTAAAGTGAAACCTGTTGAAAGAGAGCTATAGATTATTTCCTTTACACTTAAGGCTTCATTTATTTTTTTTAAATATATAAATTCTAATATATATTTTAAGTATGTCAATATATATGGTTTTCATATTATAATAAATAAAAGATGTATATATTTTTATATTCAAAATAAAACTCCCACTTTATAGTATTTTGAGTAATAACTTTCATATTTCTATTATATTCTCTCAATAGAAGTTTGAAAATTTAAAGCGAAAGAGAAAACTCAAATTTTTAATTTAGATTCATTTATTTGGTGCGTAATTAAGATGAATTTCAGTAAGAATATAATCAGTATATATTATTTGTATTTAGGGTGAAAATGTCATATTCAGGTAATTTAATTTCAGTGCATAATTTTTGATGCTTTAATTATCATTTCAAAAAGCATATTAATTGTTATAAAGTGATTTTCGAGATATTATCAGATTGATCTGGTTTTAGGGGAAATCTTTCCGCAAACAAATACGCAAAATACTAATACTAACAATATTTTTTCAATGAAGACAAAACGTTTTGCATTTTTAATTTATTATTTCGATAATCTTGTGCAGAAATATAAAACGAAAGTATTAGGTTTCGTTAGAAACCATGATTATTTTTTCCATTTGTGTATGCAGACCTTTTTCGTACGAGTATGAAGGCATTATACAGGAAAAAGTTTTGCAGACGTACGTTTTTGGCATCTTAAAACTTAAAAATTTATGAGCTTTACTCATCTACTGTTCTATGGAGAATTGAAACTCTAACTACCTCCTTCTGTACGCCACTATTTTTCTCTCATCAGCAGTTGATCATTGCAATTTTTTTTTTTATTATTTTTAGCAATTCTTGATAATTCAGAAAACAAAATATCAACTGAAATTTAAAGAAAAACACATATCACAAAACATATTTAAATTTTGAAATGAGACGATTTTCTTATGTATTTATTTTTCTTTTCGTATCATTACCCCATTTTCTAACTAACACATTTTAAAAAATGAAAATAAATACCACGAAGTAAACATATTTTCATTTGAAGAGAAAATTATCGAAAAAACTGTAATCTAAATAAATAAATATTATTTCGCATTCCCTTAGTAATTATTGTACTAATTTATATGTTTATTTAAGTTAGTAAATAAATATATTACATAAAATTTTTCTATTAAATTCAAATTTTTTTCTCAGTGAAGTCTTTTTTCCCCATAAATATTGCGGTCTATATATAAAAATAATATTTAAATAAAAGAAAAAAATATTAATGGCTGAAATGTAAACAATTGAAGATGTTTTCGTATGTACACATGTTTTAAGCGTAGAGATTTCGAAAAAAAATGTGTACATATCTTTTTATTAAGAGTGTCTATAGGAAAATTGAATTCTTTTACGTATACCATATTGATGTATATACATATATACATATATTTATTTTTTACACCTCATAGAAATGAAAGCAATTTGCTAAAGTACTTGAGATTGATAAAATAATTTTTGAAAACCAACGAGATTTCTAAATATTAATTTTAATTAAATTTATTATTTTCTTATAAATTAATAGTTTTCTATAAACAGTAATATTTAGTTTTCAACATTAATATGACGTATTATGATCCATAAAAGTACGTAAATGTGTGAGTGGGGGGATAGTCTAAAGATGAAGCTGAAGGTTTTCTTAGAATCAGGGAATTAATTCACTTTGTCTCTTAAAAAGTCGTAAAAATCATGGCTACCAATAAAAACACGTGATGAAGAATAATTTCCGCCCGACATAGAAGAGATAACCATTTTGCCATTGATTACTTGTCACTCTTCACCAGTTAGAATAAGATGTCAGGGCCTGCACACCTCCTCGTGAGAACTCTGTCCGATTTTTCATACTCCTTGACTCACGTAAGGTCAAAGGTTGACTTCTCCCACCATTTGCTTGTCGAAATGATTTTCTTCTGGACATTTTGCCACTTGAAACCAAGTAACCATTTTGCGCCCTTCTGAATACAATTGGTCTCTTGGCATGGAATCGGTTCGGAAGTGAGCTCCAAAGCATCCTTGTACATATATATATGTGTAAGTAAAGTATATAGTGTGTGTGTGTGCAGGGTTGGATGTGTGAACTGTCGCATCTCCCTCCCCCAGTTACGTCAATTGTAGTCAATCCACATTGACGAAACACACCCCCACCCAATAGTACCCGACAAGACATTGCACGGGAAATCACAAACACGGAAACCCATATATGCTAATCACTAGTCGTAGGAGAAAAAAGTTTTCCTTTTATATTTAATATATCTTATATACGGGTGCTTAAGCTTATCCAAGCTTAATGTGACCCAATAGCTAATTCCCGAACCGTTCGGTTTAGATATTTACTTCCAATTTGAAAAACAAAGTAAACACAAAAAGTCTCACTTTATTACTATAAAAACTGGTCGAGTTATGGAACTTGAAAATCATATATTTTGTCCATTTTCTCGGCTATTTTCAAGCTAGTAAGGGGCCGTCCCCAAAATGAAATTATTGGAACTCTGGCAGGAAACTTTCGCTCTTGCACGTCACTCTTATGTAAATCAATTTTAAATTTAAAAGCATACGCTAATAATACAATAATTAATTACTTAAAAATTAAAATTTATTCTATCTACGTGTAAAACACAAAAAAGTAAATAAATAAAATATTTTGGACGAAGAAAACATTTTAAAGCAGTTCCAAAAAATAGACTTATATGCTGCGGTTTCAGTCTGATTTTCTGCGTTTTTGCTGATCATGAAGAACGTTAAAAATTTGTTGTGTAGTCGCTTGCAATTGCATACAGTCGTATTCTAATATTACGAATTATAGTAGGGGAGAACGACATGTATACGAATGAAGAAACTGCGAAATGGTACTAATTTATGGGCAGTGTAATTAAAATAAGAGAGAGACGGCAAGACTTAATGTCATTAAATTTCCCACTCGAAGATATTTATCTTATTGTACTATTGCCCGTGCTGTTCAACGCTTGTATAAAACTGGGAGTTGCCATAGACGCATTCCTTTGTCTCGTGCCCCACATTTCATGCTTTCGCTATTATTTAAGTTAATTTGGTCATTCTGATATAATAAAGCCCCTGATTCATGATTGGCGCATCATTCCACATTATGCTATAATTTGAACGGCAAAACCTGTATTATTTTGCTGCTATTTGTTAAAACAAGTTGTTTTAATCTTTTCGGTACAAGTTGAATTTCTTTAATTTAACTGTTATTGTTTGCCATACAGCAATACAAATTGTCAATCGATGATGTTTGTACGATGCTTTAATATGACTCTGATGTTTTTCTTTTGCGGTTTCTGTAGATTGTGAATTACTGTTCTCTAAGCTCAATTTATATACGACCCCTTTTCTGAGCAACTCGAATGCTTTAAATTTATGTAGGCATATCTCGGTCAGTTTTTATCGTAATAAAATGAAACTTTTAGTGTTTACTTTGTTTTTGTGTAATGCATATTTTCCTAAATTCAAATGATAGGATCTGGGGATCGTATAAAAATTTAATTTTTGTATTTTTTTGTAAATGGGTTTTTTGTTAGAAAAGCACGTAAAAACATTATTTACCTGTTTTAAAGCATTTTTCAAATTGGAAGTGCATATCTAAACCGAACGGTTCGGGAATTAGCTATTGGGTTACATTAAGGCTGGACACCCTGTATATTGTATAAAGTAACCGAGTAACCCGTCTTGTAACCGAGTGGACTCCGGTTTGGATCCCGAATAAGGCAGGCATGTATCCTTTTGCGTGAAATAGATTCCCGTCTCGAAAAGAAAAAGCGACGCTCCCCTTCTGTTCTATGCTGGGATCATCGTTTGTTTGTAATAAAAGTCTATATTCTTCTGTGTTTATATTGTATTTTTCTGTTCTTCCATATGTTTCGGCTTTCATATGTATCCCAAAATAATACGCACCACAACATATATACATATATATGCGCATGTGTAATTTAGTTTTAAACAAAAAGGTTTATTTAAAAAAAATATCTTTTTTTAAAAAAAAACAGCTTTCTTTTTTTTAGTGAAATTGAGTTGGCAAGTTTGGAAAAATAAAGGATTCTCACAACTATAATTTTATTTCTGGAATAATTGCTTAGTACAAAGATTATTTCAAACAATTTTAGAAAAATTATGTCCTTTTCAATGTTTTACAAGCTTTAGTTCTGCGTAATAATAATTTCCCTTGTCCATGTTTATTAGTGTATAAATATGGAATATATTTTATAATAAAGATTTACGTTTCATCTTAATATGTCAATGCATGCATTGAAAAGAATATATCTATGAATACAAGTATTGAGAAGAGTGGAAAAAAATACAATAACTTACTAGTTAACTCGGTAAATTAATTTTTCCTATGCTCTAAATTTAGTTTCAATTCAAAAATTTAAACAAATAGATGTTTGAGTATATAAAGAGAGTTACTTAAGCATTTTATTCATTGCTTCTTTGTTTAGTTAGTTTAAAAATAAAAAAAAAGTATTAACTATTACTTCAAATTGTTTTTATTCGCCCCTCCCCCACCCACTCCCCTTGGATTTTTTCAAAGGTTTTGGAATTTTAATTTATTTCAGTTTGACCCATATTTGTTCTTTTCTAGTAAATTTTTATAGTTTAACAGCATTTGAAAAACATTTTACTAATTAAAATATGGTTTACACATTTAATTTAATATTTACACAATTTACACAATTAAAATCACAATTTTCATTAGTGACAGTGTTAGTAGGAAGATAATTGTAATATTTTTTGTTTGAAATAATATAATTATCTAATTATGAATGAGATTTATCAATGTAAAAATAGATTTAATTGGAAATTAATATTTTTAATGTTATTTTTTCCATTTTTAAAATAATTTTCAAAGAATGTGTTTTATTTATGCAAGAAATGTAAAATTAACTAAATAATATTTTCAAATAAGTGATAAAAATGGCTTTTTTAAGTTATTGTTATGAAAAATACGAACTTCAGAATGCCAAAAATTATCTTGACCAACTGAAGTTTTTTAACATAACATAAAAGAAAAAGAAAATTACTCTAGACTGAGAAATTTGTATTTTCCATTCTTTCCAAAAAGTAAATGATATACTTATAAAAATACTATTTTTAATTGCAGTAAATGATTCAAGGAAAAATTCAATTACATTACGTTATTACCTCAAATTGTATGTGTGTAAATAATTTTTGAACATTTCTCTAATTTCAGTGTAGTAAATTTTATTCGACAGAGAACAAGGAAGTTGCGAAAATTGTTTTCAAGCTTTTGTTATACGAGCAAATATATTTATACATTTATTTTACAAATTCCATGCATTAGAAATAATAACTATGCTATATACGTGCTCTACAATATTTTTCGATAACATGAGGAAAACCATTTAGTGCAGAGCACACGTCCAATTGTACAGCGGTCATAAACTGACCAGAGTCACAGAGAGTATAATCAAGAGAGTCGGCAATACCAATTCCGTAGAGACGGGACTTCATACAATTATGTCCTGTCAACAATCTAAGACGAGCTACAGTTTTTCTGGGAACTTCAGAAACCCAAGACGGGTTCTCCTTGAAAATTGCCCAACACTTGTCCGTCAAAATCTCTGTAGCTTCCATTTTAAAATTATACTTGAAAGTTATATTAATAAAAACGAGTACAAATATAACTGACTAGAGTATATCAGAATATGTATGTTTCTCTTTCTCCTTCAGTAAATGAAATTTTACTATATTATTCATTTTTATTTGTTATTCAAATTTTTTATTTCAAGACATTTTACTTTAATACTTGATTTTTTTATTCAATTAAAATTATTTCATTTAAAAAATCCTGAACCATGTAAAACACGTTTATCAGTTTTGCAGAAATAAAATATTTACGGTTACAAAAGTTTGAAGGATGTATTTTTCAGTGATACAAATTAAATAGGTCAAATTTTTTTTTTTGCTTGTGAAATACATTTCTGAACTTCAAAAAGAAAACTTAATTAGTTTTTTTTTCTTCTCATTCATTGAATTATTCAAAAAATAAAAAATAATAATAATAAAATTGCTAAGCAGCCACAAACCTTAAGTGTTCTCAGTTATTCTCAAATAAAAAGAAAGAAAAGAAAAAGAAGTTCTAATCGAAAAATTAAGCATCTGCATCCAAAATATTCTTTGAAATCTCATTTTCGTAACTTGATGAAACTTATAGGTAAAAGCCAAAAAGAGGAAAATTGTGTGAAATTGTTTCAGGAAGTAAATTTTTGAAAAATAAATAAGTAAACAAAAGAAGGCGGTACACTTCTGTTATTCAAATATATCCCATCCCAGCTGATAAGGATAATTATATTGGAAGAAGTTAGCGGGGAGATGCCATTCTATAATTCGAAATAAAAAAAATGGAGTTGAATCAGAGCCAACCCGAACGGAGGGTAGAGGGGAAAAAATAAATAAATGAAAATGTTCTGGGGTAGTATTTACAAGCATGATTAAATTTTTAGCCTGAAGCACAGTATGAAAAAAAAATAAATCTCTTTTTTGTCGGCGTGTGTGCATGAGTAAAAGTAGATGAAACTTTTTGATAAAATGGTGGAAGAAGGTGGGGATTTTCAAAAGAACTATGTTTATTTTTTTGCTGTTTATTGCATTTTTAGATTATTTTTAACGTTGTATCTTGGGAAAATTTCTTTTCCCTCGAAAGATCTCAGACGGAAGTTTCAACGCTATTTGCTCCTCGCATCAAAGGAAAAATGCATTATTTCAGGAAACAGGGCTCATTTATTAAAAGGTTAAAAGTCATGAAGAATATGGGCGCTAAAACAAATTTCCACTTAGAAGCTGACGCTGCACATTTATTTTTCTTCATTACGCTTTTTTGAGTGAGGACGTCGCACGCGTCTCTCAGTGCCTTAATAGGGATTTTATTATTTACATTTTTAATACGTTTATGTGTGCTCAATTTACCGTCAGAGTATTAAAGACGTTGTTTATTTCTTGTTTTGCCTCGAAAGGCAAATGAAAAGGGAGAATATTTTTTCATGTGGAAAAAAGAACATTCTCAACTGTGTTTTTTTGCTGAATATATATTAGCCTGACACGTAATTATATTTAAAAAATTATTAAAGGAGATTTAAAAACTCGGAAATCATTTTAATGTTAGAACCCAAAGGAAGCCAGGGTTTTTTTATTTAAATAAATGTTACATCTTATAAATTAAGGTTAATAAGAGCTATGAATAGAAATGCGCTTGGAAAAGAAGCGTCGTTTCCCGTGATAATAAATATTCGTGATATGCTTAGATGCAAAACCCTAATGTTTTCAATGTTGAAAATTAAAGAAAACAAATGATAACATCCAGAAAAATTGCGTGCGTGTGTCTGTTTTTATTTAGTTAAGATTTTGTTATTAGCTATACAGATATTGGAATTATTTGAAATTTTTAATTCAA